>JAJQOW010000426.1:0-116252 GCA_037975125.1 Latrodectus hesperus | reverse complement strand
TGTTATCGGCTTCATACTATTTGTCAGATGACGAGTGAGTAGCTTAGGTGGGGAAGGAAGAAGTTCTTATAAATTTACAAATAATTAAGGGTTTATTTACAGAATATTTACAGATTACTTTAAGGTAGCTCCTTCATCGTGAGCTCCTTCTTACAATCTCCCTTCTCTCTTACTTCTACACACCTCTCAACATGACCTCTTAAACACTGCCATCTAGTGGCCACTCATTTTTTAAGTAATAATACAGCTTGATGCTAACATTCGGCCAGACTGACATTACAATTGTCCTCAATTTATGTAATAATACTAAATTACTAATTAATACAACAAATATTAACATTAAAAATTAAATTAAACACAGCAGATTAAATAAAATTATTAACTACATAACTAACATTTTTTCATTCACACAAACAAATACTGTAATTATAATCATTAATAATACACATCTTCCATTAAAAGTAGAAAATTATTATGTTAGATTACAAAAAAACTATAATAATATATAATACACTTTTTTCCACAAAAGTAATTCTTGATACAATTCTAATAAAACTACTTACAACAAAAGTTTAATAGAAAATAAATGAACTTAGGAATATTTAATCATTCACAGAATAAATTTAACAAATTTTCATAATACTTGATGAATACTTCAGTATACAGTAAACGATCTTTAAAGTTATTTATTTTTAGAGTCAATAGTTTATGATAAGTTCATTGTCTTTTAATTGCAACTTTTTCTTTAAATAAAACTGAAAAGATCTCACCATTTAGGATCCCTCATTCAGCTTTAGTCCTTGCGAGTGGATCTATGTGGATTGCGTCTAGGGCTATAGTCCTCATCATCACTATTGGCACTATCGGTATCATCTTCATCCGAATCTGGTTCATTTAGCCATGGTTTTAGTTGACTAATGTGAGCTGTTGTTGCGTAGAAGTGGCCTTTCTTTTTTCTTCTAGCTGAGTCACACGGTAGACATCGTTCGGCAATACCTCGGTAACAATAAGAGGGCCTCGGTACTTAAATTGTGTCTTCGTAGGTTGGCCTGAAGATTTCGGGGCTCTTTTCATTACGACAATTTCTCCTCGTTCAAACGTCATTGCTCTACATCTCTTTTTATCATAATACTGCTTCATTTTTTGTTGACTTTCTTCTATTTGTCTTCGAGATTCTTCCTGCACTATAGATGGATCTTGCCAACTCTGAGCTTCTTCATCAGCTAACTTTCTCAAAATTCCATCGTTGAATCGTGGAGAATAACCATGGAGCAATTCAAATGGTGTCTTGTTCGTTGACTTGTTTACAAAATTGTTCAAGTTTCTCTCAACTTCATGTATTTTAACATCCCAATCTTTGTGATTCTGATCTTCCATACCAGTTGTTATGGTAGACAATATTGTTCTATTAACTCTTTCAACCATTCCATTTGCACATGGTCGCTTCGTACAATTGAGTGTATGATGTATACCATTTTCAGTACAATATTGTTGAAATTGATGCGAAGTGAAACAAGTTCCTCGATCTGTTATTATTTTCTCAGGTAGACCATAAGTATTTACAAACTTTTTCAGAGCCTTCAGCACATGGGATGTTGACGTGCTCTTTACTGGAGTCAATTGGACAAATCTTGTGAAATTATCTATTATGACCAGAAGTTCTTGATTACCTTTAGAACTCTTAACAAAAGGTCCTAAATGATCCATATGTATAATTGAAAAAGGTTTACGACCTGCGTTAATTGGATTTAACAAGCCAGGCTGTTTTCCTGATGGCGTTTTGTTCATTAAACATTCAAAACATTTCGAAATGTGCCTTCGTACATAACGTTTCATGTAAGGAAACCAATACAATTCTCTTATCTTATTTACAGTTCTGTCAACAGAAAAATGTCCCATAAGATCATGGAATTTAATTACTGTACTTTTTCTCATATTCTTTGGAATAACATAGAGAAATTTTTCTCTTCCATTTTCGTTTATGCATCTAAATAATCTATTTCTCTTAAAGATGTAATTTCTTATAAGCTGTTTTTCTTCTTTTGTTCTATCCTGGTCTTTTTTTCTGAATATTTCTATTAATTTTCGTATTTCTGGATCAGCCTGCTGTATCATCAATATTTGCTCATCTTCACTCAAGGTCAAACAAACTTCAAATTTTCTTTCAATAATACTGTGCAAAGTATCTTCTGGCTCTTCAACAGCTGCTCTGCTTAGTGCATCCACGTGTTTCATTCGTTCACCTGATCTATGCCGGATTTCAAAATCGTATTCTTGCATGAGGTTAAACCATCTTGCCATCTGAGGATTTGATGACTTTTTAGCGTTTAAATACACGAGTACTTGACAGTCTGTAACGATTGTGAACTTTATTCCTATCAGAAACTGCCTTAACCTTTCTAATGTCCACACAATTGACATCAACTCTAATTTACTCGAATGGTACTTTTGTTCAGTTTCTGTAGTTTTCTTGCTAACGCAATAAACCATCCTCCAATTCCCTTTACTATCTCTTTGAAACAATATTCCGGCCAATCCAACTGAACTTGCATCACAATGTACCTCAGTTTCACTTTGAGGATCATAATGAGCTAGGATCGGTGCTTTAATTAGATTACTTTTAAGTTCCTCGAAAGCCTCACTTTGCTCTTTTTCCCAAACAAACTTTGCATCTTTTTTCGTAAGTTCAGACAATGGTGCTGCCTTGAGAGAATACTTTGGAACAAATCTTCTAAAGAAACTAGTAAGCCCTAAAAATCTTTGGATGTCATGCGTATTTTTCGGAATAGGAAATTTTTCAATAGCTGCTACTTTACGTGGTCCAGGTTTCAAACCATCTTTACTAAGTATGAAACCGAGAAACTCAGTCTCTAATTTTCCAAATTCACATTTTGGTAATTTTAAAGTTAAATTGGCTTTTATTAAGCATTCAAATACTTCAGTAAGCTTTTGTATCATTTCGGTCCATGTTTTAGTTGGAATCAATATGTCATCTAAGTAGCACAGTACCTTTTTGTTAAATAATGGGCCCAAAACAAGATTCATGAGTCTTTGGAATTCTGCTGGAGCATTCGCCAATCCAAAGATCATTCGCTCAAATTGACCTGTATCGTCTGGAGTTATAAAAGCAGTTTTCAATTTTGCTTCTTCAGTCAATGGTAACTGTAAATAACCACTAGCTAAATCTAAAGTAGTATAAAATTGGCTTCCTCCCAGACATTCTAAAATGTCATCAATTTTAGGTAATGGAAATTTATCCTTTATTGTTTGAGAGTTTAATTTCCTATAATCTATAACCAATCGCTGTTCCCCTGTCTTTTTCTTAACTAATAATACAGGACTGGAATAAGGAGATCTTGTATCTGAAACTATTCCATACCTCTTCCATTCGGATACAATTTCTTTTATTTGCTTCCTCTCTTCAGAGTTAGTTTTAAATGGTTTTTGAAAAATGGGCTTACTGCCCTCTATTTCTTTTATGTCCATTTTGCATAAATTCGTGCAGCCTAACTCGTTTAAGTTTAAAGCAAAACAATCACGATACTTATTTAATAAATTCAAAAGTTCCAATTTTTTATCACTTTCTAAGGATTTGTCGAAATTAATATCTTTCATTAAAATAGGAGACTTCTCTTTGTTAACTGTTATAACTTCAACTTTTTCATTATTACTTTTAACTTTATTAGATAGTATTAAGCTTTCCTCACTTACTTCCATTCCTCTACCTAAGCACTGTCCTTTCCTAATTTTTAAGTTAAATTCTTCTTTATTTATTACTGGTACAACTGTTTCACCGTTAACCACTTCAAGAATAGAATCGAAATTCTGTCCTATACTTTTGACTAAAACTGTTGCATTAACTATCGAATTTTCGGTTTCTTCAATTTTCGCTCTAATTAAATTAATTGAATTACTTTCGATTTCAGTTTCATTTAATGTTTTCAATTTAACTGTATTTTCCTTTAAATCTACTTGAATTTCTGAAAAAACATCGTCATTTGCGTATTTAAATTTTAGATTACCCCCAATACACGTAAAAGCAATGTATGGTAAATCTAACCATGTTCTACCTAAAATTAAATCGCATGGTTGGGAATTATCTTCGACAATTAATAAGGGAATAAATTTTCCAACTACATCATCTACACGAATATTTACTACAGCTTTTCCAAGAGCTTTAGTTACTGGGTTATTTTGATTTCCAAAACCGAATAAATTACTGCTATCTGGGGTTATATTCAGATTCATTTTTATTGCAATACTTTCTTTTAAGAGGCAACAGCTGCTTCCTGTATCAATTAATGCAACCATTTTATTTCCATAAATATAAGCATCTTTCAAGTAGTTCGTAGGCGCCAACAACGCACTTGAATCCGAATTGTTTTGACTGACAGATAAATTATTCCCCTCGCGCTTTTGATCTGTTTCAAACTTACACATTCTCTGAGAATGACCTACTTTTTTGCATTTCTTACAGTAATCTGAAGTCTTCGGCGCCGGGCATTCACGAGCTATATGACCATAATCATTACAATTAAAACATTTAAATTCCCCTTTTTCATTTCGAATATCCGAGCTAACTAGCTTTTTTCGATTAACACTTTTATTTTCACTAAACGGAAATGATTTCTTTTCTACCTGAAATTTACCATTACGAGAATTATAATTCGATGAGTTTCTTAATTTAAAACTGTTAATAGATCGAACATTATCAAAATTATCCAATTTATCGGCTAACTGGTCTGGAGAATTAATTTTAGGCCATTCATCTATAAAATGTTCCCGAGTTGTTGAATTTACTTGTTTCTTTAATTGTTCAGTAATAATTAAATTTTTTAAGCTATTAAAATCTGAAATCTCGAGTCCCGTTATCCATTCCTCAAAATAATTTTGTAATTCGAATGAATAATCCTTCCATGTACTTTCTGCATTTTTAACATGATTTAAAAATTTTAATCTAAACTTATCAGCACTTAACTTATATCTTTTAAGCAATAAAGATTTTACATATTTATAATTATTTGCATTATCTTCGTCTTCACGCGCTATAAGTTGCGTAATTTCATATGGGAGCAGTCCCAATAATTGTGACACCCAATACTCTTCATTCAACCCAATTCGTCTTGCCTGCCGTTCAAATAAAACTAAATAAAAATTTATATCCCCATCTTTAATTTTATATTCGTGCATTAACTTTCGAAAATCTATGTGTACATTTCTACTTCCATCGTTGCTACTTATATCTGAAATATTTACATTTTGAACTCTATTTTCGATACGCAAACGTTCAAGTTCATGTTCACGGTCAGCCAACGTTTTGGCGGCTATTTCTGATGCAATTCGATCTTCAGTAATCCTACTTAATAAGCTCTTACTAAACTCTTCATCATACGTCTCTGATTCCGTTATAATACGTTTTAAATCAATTATTTTAGCATCTTCAGGTAAGGAGAGACCTAATTCTGTTGCTAACTCTATTAAATCTACTTTTTTAGCCTTCCCCCAAAATGCCATACTTTACAAATTATAATACTTAATTACTTTATACATAAAAATAATTTATATCAATAACGAAATTATTACTTTTACTTCACCCAAAACGAAAATAATTGTTTCTTTAAAAACGAAATTACTTTTTGCAAACGAAATTAAGAAAATACTTTATACTTATACTCAAAATTCTTAAATATCGTTTACTACTTCAAAATACGTTACTTAATACGTTAATATACATTTCGAAACGAAACAATTAAAATTCGCCTACCTCAATTCCGAAAGCGTCGCGAGTTATATCCCTCTTCTGATTTGTTATCGGCTTCATACTATTTGTCAGATGACGAGTGAGTAGCTTAGGTGGGGAAGGAAGAAGTTCTTATAAATTTACAAATAATTAAGGGTTTATTTACAGAATATTTACAGATTACTTTAAGGTAGCTCCTTCATCGTGAGCTCCTTCTTACAATCTCCTTCTCTCTTACTTCTACACACCTCTCAACATGACCTCTTAAACACTGCCATCTAGTGGCCACTCATTTTTTAAGTAATAATACAGCTTGATGCTAACAGATTATAGTTATAGTCTAATCACATATTAATGTCTTCAGACTGATTTATTTTCATTCGCAAACTTGAACAAAAATGTATCCATGTGTTGAATATGAAATGAACAATTTAGAAAATTCAAAGCACTTTATTTATTATAACTTCTAACGTCTATATAAACAAAGTTGTACTTTTATCTGAACAGTATGAATTAACATACTGTAAATATTCCTTTTGTCTTCTGTTTTGAATTACGAATGAAATACAAAGTTTTCTACTAACTTTCTACTGACCTACTACAAACACACTTAGAAACGTATTCTTATACGATTTGTCTAACAAGACATTCTAATATTACATGTGATGTGCGTTCTCGCCAAGGGCTTAAGGCATTTTAATTTTCATTACATAATTGCCTTCAGGAAAGACTGTTCATGGGATAAGTGTGAGGTATCCCATATGAGATTTCTAGCCAAATCTGGCTTCCTTTGTTTTGATTATAAGTGTAGCCAGTTTTACCTTCGGTATATTTCCAATTGAATTTTTGTTGCTTTTTCGATTTTTTTGTTGAAAGGTTTGATTTTTTCTCGTTTTTAAGTTACTTTTGTGTTATATATATATGTTTTTTTTAAGTAGCAACAGTGTTTAAATTGCTTGGCGACAAAAAAAGTCGCAATTGTCGCCAATGTGGGGATAAACCCTACTAGTTACCTGTTCATTGATAAAAGACAGAATTTACGTTTCGCGAAAGAAGAAATTCGGAAAAATCCCTAGCCTTCACAGCGACAGATGTGCTTACAGAATTAAAAAGTTTTGTTGTTCAACAGTGGCTAGGATCGAACTCGGTGCTTTTCACTTTGAATAGTGGTGAGTTACACACAATGCCACTGAAAAATCCACTGATACGTAGCTGAAAATTAAAAGAAATTGTGAAAAATTATACATACTTAATGTCTATACTATTACCGTCATGATAATTTCTTAAAAATTTTAAAATCTCTAACAATATTGATTATTTTTACATTTTTAAAGATATTTTTTAAACGTCAACTCAATTATAAAACATTTTTTCTATCTTATTAATTTTCAGCTTTAAATTTATTTGGATTTCTTATTTGTCTCTTAATGTTTGGACATTTCATGAATTTACAAAATACTAATCTAAAATTTTGTTTTATGGTTTTCATTCTCATTTTTCAATTAATTGTGCTTCCGCAAAGTTATAATTGATTCTCTGAAATTATTTTCCTGTAAATAAATGGAAACTATATAACTATAACTTCTTTAGTTAAATTATTCATATTCCTAAAAAAATCTTAAAATTACCATTATTTTTAAAGTGCATAAAATATAAAAAGCTTACAAAAAATTTACAATATTCATAAAATGTGTAAAAAAAGCAATTAAATAAATAAAATACATGCCATATACTTTAAATTGGTTTTGCCTAGAAAATGAAATCGTAGAAAAGTATCAACCTTCTTATAAAAATTTTTATACATCAGTGTAAATATTTTTTGACATAAAAATGATTTATAATTTATGATTTCAAAAGGAAATAGTTAAAAATATAGCATTATTTAAGACCCAAGAAATCCTTTTAATCTTCACGCTGTAAATAATTTGGTAATCGAATGAGAAACTATATATTTAATATTATAAAAAACACACACACACACATAAAATTAAAATAATAGACGAACAGTTGCACCGTCAATTTTTAGCCCTATAATCAAACTTTACAACCTCCCACCAGACAAAGACTTAAAAAAAAAAATAAAATTATA
Source organism: Latrodectus hesperus (assembly GCA_037975125.1). NCBI lineage: Eukaryota > Metazoa > Arthropoda > Arachnida > Araneae > Theridiidae > Latrodectus > Latrodectus hesperus. Next base: position 108,423 of record JAJQOW010000426.1, on the reverse strand, counting down.
AGCTGTATTTTATCTTTTGATTTGCAAGATCAGTAAGATTATCTGATCACGTTTACTAAATTTAATAAACTCTGATACGGACATGATAAAAAACCGGATTTAGTTTGGAAATATTTAATTTCATAGTTATAGAAATAATTAATTATCCTCTTATGTACACAACTGATCGTTGCTGGAAATTTTTAATTTCCGTTAGATGAAACATTATGAATTTCTTCATTCAAACCATTAAATTTTTCCTATTTATCTAAAAATAAATTCAATTAATTTACTTTTTATGAGTCGTTCAGTTCTATTTCTAATTTCCAAAGAACTGAACGAGAATTGGAATTAAGATATTTAAAAATCACGATTTTCTTACATTATTTTAAGAACCATCTACAAGTCAAAGAAAACACAGGTTCACATTATTTTAAGAACTATCTACAAGTCAAAGAAAAAAAATTTTCAATAAAATGACGACACTGTTTTTTAACCCAAAAATAACATTTTTTTCTTATTTAGATCACGTGAGAGGCTATAACCTAAACATGTTTCAAGCCATGCATAATGTTGAGTTGATTCAATTGAATGCCCATGGTTTGCAATGTATGAAATTGCAGCAATATTTTTATATGCTTACTCTGAGATGTATTTCAGTACTTACAACTCTATTCACAAGCAAGCTAAAACAATAAAAAATTATTACGAAATTTTTTTTTAATTTTCAATGCAAGGTTAAGCTTTTAATTTATATAGCGTATCCAATGAAAATTTGGAAACTCTATTATCCCACACTCTTTCTTTCAGAAATTATGTATTTCTTAATTCACACACTTATGGGAGATCATGTAATGTTAATAATAACAAAAAACTCTATAAATACGTTAATACAGAAAAAATGACATGAATCCGTTGTCTTTACTTGGGAAGTAGAACCAGTACCTTCTGATAGTAGAAAGCCTGACTACCACGTGACCAAAAGGATTGTGACGCTGCTTCCGGAGGCTCATGCTTTCTTCTAAGTGACTCTACCGAGATTGTTTTTACTGTATTGTTTACAATTAAACAATCATTCGTTTTCGATATATTTTATTATATTTTTATTCTGTACAGTAATCAAAAAGATGCCTTTTAAATGTTGCGTAACTGCCTGTAAAGGCAATTATGATACTGGACCCAAGGTTTCTCTCTTTCGATTCCCACGTGAAGAAGATTTAAAACGGCAATGGATTCGAGCAATTCCGAGGGAAAACATGGAAGTAACCAAACATTCCAGGGTAAGTAAATTAATTTTATTTATTGTTTTATTCGCATCATTCTTATCTTCATATTTTATTTTTGAATTTTTTTAATAATATTAACTGTAATAAAAAAAATGAAATCAAAAGTGAATTCATATAAATATTTTAAAATTTGTTACGCATAAAATCATATCGTTCAAATACCAATTTTCATAGAAAAATAAAATAATCATTAATTATTTGATTTATTAATAACAATAAAATGTGTAGGAGTAAAAGAGAACTATAGTAATAGCTAAAGGTATTTATTAGAAGGATTCTAAATGAATCTGAAATTTACCTACCTTTTGAAAAATGTGAAAATGGACATACTGCTGAAGATATAGAATTGTTCATTTTAAAATCATGTATAAATATATTTCTTAAAAATTATTGCAAAAAAATCAATGACTCTATAGTGATTAATGCTCAATCTAAAAAAAGAAAAATTCAAACTTTTCATAATTCTTAAAAAAAATTACTTTTTAATGCAATTTGAAACAAAAATTGCATCCAATATCTTTATTTCTTTTTAAAACTAAATTTGTGTATTATTTTTAGAGGAAAAATAAAAAAATATGATTCTAATAAATTATTTCATATTTTGCTGTTTGTCTTTTCCACTTCAACCATAGAAAATTATCACCCATTAAATGCATTTAATATTCTAAATCTATCATACACAGTGAATATATTTTGATAATAAATTAATCATGTGTATTACATTCAAATTTTTTTAAAGAAATATTTAAAATTCATAATAGATTATGTTGCTAATTGTAAGTTATCCTTGTATAAATTTTTACACATAGCTGTTATTAATTTTTTAATATTCATCATGGAATATATATATATTTATTATAGTCATTGTATGTATAACAGTTCAAAATGCCAAACTTACATTATTTTTTAAAGAAAATGTTTGTTCATATTTCTTTTTCAAACTTAATTTGTGTATTGTTTTTAGAAGAAATATAAAAAAGTATGATTCTAATAAATTATTTCATATTTTGCTGTTTGTCTTTTCCACTTCAACCATAGAAAATTATCACCCATTAAATGCATTTAATATTCTAAATCTATCATACACAGTGAATATATTTTGATAATAAATTAATCATGTGTATTACATTCAAATTTTTTTAAAGAAATATTTAAAATTCATAATAGATTATGTTGCTAATTGTAAGTTATCCTTGTATAAATTTTTACACATAGCTGTTATTAATTTTTTAATATTCATCATGGAATATATATATATTTATTATAGTCATTGTATGTATAACAGTTCAAAATGCCAAACTTACATTATTTTTTAAAGAAAATGTTTGTTCATATTTCTTTTTCAAACTTAATTTGTGTATTGTTTTTAGAAGAAATATAAAAAAAGTATGATTCTAATAAATTATTTCATATTTTGCTGTTTGTCTTTTCCACTTCAACCATAGAAAATTATCACCCATTAAATGCATTTAATATTCTAAATCTATCATACACAGTGAATATATTTTGATAATAAATTAATCATGTGTATTACATTCAAATTTTTTTAAAGAAATATTTAAAATTCATAATAGATTATGTTGCTAATTGTAAGTTATCCTTGTATAAATTTTTACACATAGCTGTTATTAATTTTTTAATATTCATCATGGAATATATATATATTTATTATAGTCATTGTATGTATAACAGTTCAAAATGCCAAACTTACATTATTTTTTAAAGAAAATGTTTGTTCATATTTCTTTTTCAAACTTAATTTGTGTATTGTTTTTAGAAGAAATATAAAAAAAGTATGATTCTAATAAATTATTTCATATTTTGCTGTTTGTCTTTTCCACTTCAACCATAGAAAATTATCACCCATTAAATGCATTTAATATTCTAAATCTATCATACACAGTGAATATATTTTGATAATAAATTAATCATGTGTATTACATTCAAATTTTTTTAAAGAAATATTTAAAATTCATAATAGATTATGTTGCTAATTGTAAGTTATCCTTGTATAAATTTTTACACATAGCTGTTATTAATTTTTTAATATTCATCATGGAATATATATATATTTATTATAGTCATTGTATGTATAACAGTTCAAAATGCCAAACTTACATTATTTTTTAAAGAAAATGTTTGTTCATATTTCTTTTTCAAACTTAATTTGTGTATTGTTTTTAGAAGAAATATAAAAAAGTATGATTCTAATAAATTATTTCATATTTTGCTGTTTGTCTTTTCCACTTCAACCATAGAAAATTATCACCCATTAAATGCATTTAATATTCTAAATCTATCATACACAGTGAATATATTTTGATAATAAATTAATCATGTGTATTACATTCAAATTTTTTTTAAAGAAATATTTAAAATTCATAATAGATTATGTTGCTAATTGTAAGTTATCCTTGTATAAATTTTTACACATAGCTGTTATTAATTTTTTAATATTCATCATGGAATATATATATATTTATTATAGTCATTGTATGTATAACAGTTCAAAATGCCAAACTTACATTATTTTTTAAAGAAAATGTTTGTTCATATTTCTTTTTCAAACTTAATTTGTGTATTGTTTTTAGAAGAAATATAAAAAAAGTATGATTCTAATAAATTATTTCATATTTTGCTGTTTGTCTTTTTCACTTCAACCATACAAAATGATCACCCATTAAATGCATTAAATATTCTAAATCTATCATACACAGTGAATATATTTTGATAATAAATTAATCATGTGTATTACATTAAAAAAATTTTTAAAGAAATATTTAAAATTCATAATAGATTATGTTGCTAATTGTAAGTTATCCTTGTATAAATTTTTACACATAGCTGTTATTAATTTTTTAATATTCATCATGGAATATATATATATATTTATTATAGTCATTGTATGTATATCATTTCAAAATGCCAAACTTACATTATTTTTTAAAGAAAATGTTTGTTCATATTTCTTTTTCAAACTTAATTTGTGTATTGTTTTTAGAAGAAATATAAAAAAAGTATGATTCTAATAAATTATTTCATATTTTGCTGTTTGTCTTTTTCACTTCAACCTTACAAAATTATCACCCATTAAATGCATTAAATATTCTAAATCTATCATACACAGTGAATATATTTTGATAATAAATTAATCATGTGTATTACATTTAAAAAATTTAAAAAAAAATATTATTAATTCATAATAGATTATGTTGCTAATTATTATTCTAGAACAAAACATAGCACACAAAATATTTTGCTTGAATTTAAAAAAAAATGCACAGGAATTATTAATTATATGTACATACACTTTGCAAAAAAATAATTCTCTATAATGTAGATTTGGTACATTAATAATCACCACAGATATATGTTTCTCTTGAAAGTACACCAAGGAAAATTTCAAATACAATATTGATTAAAATTTCCTTGTCTTGATCTTAATATGAAAGTTATTTATTCAAAATTGTAAGTTATCTTTGTATAAATTTTTACATATAGCTGTTATTAATTTTTTAATATTCTTCGTGGAAATAATATCAGAATCAATTTAAAAATATATAATTGATTGCTTGGACTTGAGCAACATAAAATCAGTTCTTCGGAATATTTTATTCGTAAACGAACGCAGTTGATTTCAGCCTCCATCGGATGACGTCACAAGGGAGTGTTCTGGCGGTAGAACGCTCCACGTATTTCTTTATTTTATAATATAACTACTTCTAATTTCATAATTGTAATTAATAATCCGCATCCGTGTTTTTGGAGCTCCAGACTTGATATTTAATTTCCAGTAAAAAAACTAGGGAAAATTATAAATAAATATGAAAAAGAAAAATTTATTTATTAGTAATGGTTTATTTTATTCTTGATTTATATCGAATGAAGAAACAAGAAAAAACAAAATAACAGTAAAATTCAGGATTTAGTAAAAGAGATTATGACATGGTGTTGTTATTTCAGTTAGTTTTGTTTGTCTTCCAGGCATGAAGCTTCATTTTCCATATTATACTTCGTCTGTTTTTGTTAGCGGCTTTAAATGTGCTTAAGATCTTAGGAATTCCTTAATTATCCATATATTTAACAGTGTTTTATTGAACAACAATAAAACGCAATTAATTTATTTTGGTTTATGATGTATCTCCTCAAGGGATTTCTCGCCAAATCTAGTATATTTTGTTTTGATTATAATGTTCCCAATTTGTGTTTTTGCTCCATTTCGGAATTTGTTTGTTAGGTTTGCTCTTTTTCTCATGTTTTACGCTACATTTGCGTCCTATATATGATATTTTTTAAGTGACAACAATGAATTTTTTGTTCAGAGTTTCAATTGGGCGGATTTTGAGAAATTTTCCGTTCCAAAATCATGCGTTTAGCTTAACGATGAAAAAAGTGGCGAAGTCGCTAATTGGGGGATATATCCTACTAGTTCGATTATTTAATAACTTTATGACATAAGAAGAGAATCGATGCAAATATTTTTAATAATATTTTTGCTTTTTCAAATAGACTTTAAGCTATTTTCAATTTACAGACATTCGCTAAACAGAAGATATTTGGTTAAGCTATTTCCTTACGTAAAACTAATTAGATATGCCATACAATACGCAGTTCTGCTCTTCCAATATAAATCTCTTAACATAACCTATATCAGTCTCTTATAAGAGTGATATAAGTCTTTTTTTTTACCTTAATACTTATATACGAAATGTCTATTCCATGATTTCAAATTTTCAAAATTCTAATTTCCCCACAAACCCTTTAAATTATTAGTGTAATAATCTTTTTTTAATAATTGCATAAGCTTTACGTTTTCCTACTTTTAAGTGGCATATTTTTGGTCCATAAGTTAATATGTCTTTAACTACTTCAATTTAAGTTTAATTTTAAAAGCGCATCCTTCGCTTCATCTTTCTCCCCTACAGAATGAAATTTTTCAGACGGTCTAAAATTTTAAATAAATCAATTTACACTTTTATATCTCCTTACATATTTCTAGCTTTATCGACTAATGACTGTGATCAGCGTCTTTAACTTCCAAGTAATAGGTCCAGGGTTCGAATCTTGGTTCGGACATGGATGTTCCTTTCTCTCTCTTTCTCTGTTTTTGCGTGCGGAGCAAAGTCGGCATACCTACTGGGTGCCCCACTGTATAAGATGCTATCACTATGAATGTTTGTGTGTGTGTGTATGTGTGTGTATTGTTGTTGTGTTGGTCCCATAAGAATCTTGGTGCTTCTCTGTCCTTTTGATGCAAAACCGATTGCAAGAAAGCTTGTTTACCATCACAAATTTGGGCAAGTTCATGTAGTCAAAATTGTAGGAAACAACCAACAATCTAAGGAAGAGGATTGGAACCAACTTCAACAAATCACAAGTCTAATCTCGTAATGCTTACACAGTTTTGTGCAAACATGGTAACATCATATCACTTTAATACGACGAGGGAAATGTTAAAAATACACATTAGATGCCTTCACAATTAAATAAATCTAGACAGCAGACTACATGTACTACAAAAAATAAATAAAACTCTCGAAATGTTCGGTATCTCTCAGCGACCAATTGCGAAAAATGAAGATTTTTCAATAAAATATTTTATAACGAATACCCTTCGCTTCGCAATATTTTCCCTTACGCGTGAAATGTACCCAAGCGCGGTATACAGAACTCAACACTTCTTACCCCGTTGCCATATAAAAAACGTTTGCATGCAAAATTCAACCTCAATACCAACCGGACCCACCAAGACTGATCGAAACGTGAGGCGACACTTTCTCACTTGCCGGTGTTGTCCCAGTGAAAAATTTTTCTATCCAGAACTCAATACTCCTGTACTGCTGCTATATACTGTCGCAACCAATTTATTTCAAATTCAACATGAGACGGTTTACTTTTCAACTATACAGTTTTAATCGTAGTTTCCAACCTTTTGCAAATGGACACAATAGAGATTGTTACATAAGTCTTTTAGTATGCTGTCAAACATTAATAACTCAAAATATTTAATTTAAATTCATTTAAATGCTTTAATACGCTTTAAGTTTTCATTTCTCTTTCAACCCAAATACCTAAGAAAAGGAAACAAGCCTAAAAAAATCATTTAATAAATTTCATTCCCTTGAATAAATTAAAGAAATCAAATTTATGTAATTTAAATAAATTAATAATTTAAAAAAGAATTTAATATTTGCAAATATTTAAGTGTTTTATATACTTCGAATACAAAAAAACTCTATGAACAATAAATATAATGAAATAAATCTGGTTATATATTTAAAAAAAATTCCCTACTCCCCCCCCCAAATATGCACAATAACTTAAAACTTTCGGCCAATACTGAAGCAAACATTAAAAAAAAAAAAAAAAAAAAACCCAATGATCTAAAAAAACTTTCAGAATAATTAACTTGCACAAAACTTGACACTAGAAATCGGCTTCTTTCAAAATCAAGCAAGATGTAAACTTCTTAAAATGTCAACAAGTGAAATTGGGCGAATTGACATATTCAGAATATTTTCATAGATTCATTCGAATAGTTTTTCCAAAATTCTGCTTTTTCGGCCAAAAGTTTAGTGATAAAAATTGGAAACGTTGGTCCAGTTTGAAACGGTTTCAATTTTGGTATAAATTTCTTGTGCGGGATTTAAATGAATCATCTGTTGTTGTCACTCGAAGTATAGAAGTTGCAGGGTGCATAGCAGATATTATATGCCTCGAACAGAGTAATTTAAACCCAAATAAAACTTACATCAACTCGTGAAAGATTCATCCGCAAGGGTGGTGTGCTCTTCACACAATGGAAGCACACTATAGCAAATGCACAGAGCTCTACATATGTTTCCATTTGCTAATCCACCAAAAAGTGCAAAGGAACCATCGCAATCTGTTGGTAGCAACAATCAGGCGGATGTCCCCCCCTCCCCCTTCCCCCATGACGGCATGCCCCGTCCCTCCTCATCTCTTAAAATATTAAGCACTTTCAGTTTTGAATCAAAATTAAAAATCTAAATTTCGTTACTTCTTATAAATATTAAGTACAATCATAGAAAATAACTATAATACACCTTATAACATTGACCAATTTGGGGAAGCCGTTATTTCATTATATAATAATAAACAGTAAAAAAAAAGCTTTTAAACTTTCTTGTAACAGTTTCTTATCCCGCAACTTATATAGCTTAAATAATAAACAACATAACAGAATGATTATGAAAATTCTAAGCAGAAATATTTATATCATGTTATATCACTTTGAATTAAAAATACGTTTCTCAATTTACTATTCAATAATAAAGCAGCTTTTAAATTAATGCACAATTACTAGTAAAATTATTATTCGACATAAATTTGGGTTAATGAACACAAATTCCACAAATATTTTTTCCTTTCTAAAATATAATATCACGAGTTAGATGGGGAAAAAACCTTTCTAAGTATTAATGAACAGATATAAACGATCAATAATATTTCCAAACTGATATCAAACCTTAAATAATTTCTCAATTAAATAAAGCATTGCATATTTTCGAATCTTATTATTACAAATACCAAAATTTTTTTTCATTTATTACATTTACTAAAGCAAAAAAAAATTAATAAATAAATAAATAAAATTTTAATACAAAAATTCCCTTAAATCATACATAATTAAAATTAATATCGGTTCTTAATGGAATAAGATGCAATCGAAATATACAGACTCATTCCCTGCAAACACAAACTGCCGGCAAAAATCCGGGCCGTTGCTGGCCAAGCCGGTTTTCTGTTGGCCACGGCAAGTCGCTCAGGGTTGTTTGATCGGCCATTACGGCCATGTGTGAGGGCTGGCCAATGATTGATTGGGAGTAAGAGCATTCTGCTTTACTTCCCATGCTAAACGTGAGAAACTGGTGCTATTACAGGTGTTTAGAACAAGAAAGTTGTAAAATAATGAATGAAACCCAAATGGAGATAAAAAAATAAATAAATTGATTAAGGGCAAACATAAGCCATATTTTAACTCCTAACTTTCTATACTACTTATCTTTACATTTTTATAAACACTGAAAGCCTATCATATCCAATTGTATGCATATTGCACCTGAAATTTTTAAGTAAATTGTATTGTATGTAGTTTTTAAAAGAATAGTTGTATATATGATGATTTCAACGAACATCATGTGTATTATAATATGATTAACTGTAAATACTTATATCATACTGTATATACCAATATTTGTAACCAAGACTAAGCATTGTCATACTACTAATATTTATAACCAAGATTAAACATTGTAATACTGTCAATATTGTAACCAAGACCAAACAAGAATAATATCACCGTATGTAAAACTAATATTCTGTAAACAAGACAATTCCATATGTTAACCACTATGACTGTGTACCACCCCATAATGTAAAAGACCTTGTTTTTTTTCAATAAATTAGATGCTCCTGGTGCTGGATTGCTCTACCACGTGCTCACAGGTACTGGTATTTGTTTACATTTGGTACTTATGAGGTACACACGTCGATGATTTCCGGAATTAGCTATCCTGCAAACTCACAGGAGATTTGAACTCAATTGGTTTTTATATCTTACTTGCGTGGATAACTTACCTGCCATGGCCATTTGATGAAAATACTTGTTTGACCCGCACCAAGATTGTTCGATTCCCCCCACCCCCTTCATTAAACTTGTAAAATTAAATTATAAAAATAATTAGAATAAGCTATTTTTAACTTCCTAAAATTAAATTATTCATGTTTAACATTTTCTTAAATATTATAAGACTAACATGAATGATAATTTAAATATTTCAAAATTAAATTGGAGGTGCGTGCAATGGCACAGAAACTCCGCCGCAAAGGCAAACCTCTCGTCCTTGGCCAAAATTAACCGGGTCGTAGCTGGATGATAAGCGGTGGTGCTGCAGATTCTGGCCATTGATGGCCCTACAGTTTTTGGTCATCAAAACTAAGACAGTTATTTTTTATTAATAATCATCCCAAATCATTATTTATAGGTGCTTGTTTTGTGAAATTTGAAATGTTCATGACACAATATTCTGTAAATTTTTCGTACACTTATAAATTTAAATGAAATAGTGCTATTATAAAGATTAATCCTTTATATTTGTTACGTTTTCTTAGAATTTTTTGACTGTTAGTTAACAAATTTACACTTGAGTATTAAATGTAAACTTTGATTTTACAAAAAATTTTCAAATGAAAGTTTGTGAAAAAATATGGATTCAAAATAATAATAATGATGAATAAATAATGTAATATATATCTTTTTATCAGAAATTTACATTTTAAAAAATTACTATAGACATCTATAAATATAAAGTTCATTAGTTTGTTTTGTTATTTCAGAATGAATATTCTTCATTTATCAGTCATTCAATTTTTTGTATATTTTTTTTCTTTTTCTTTTCGAATTATCTATTCGAATTTCAGGCTCTATACAATTCTCTGAAAAGGTGTTTTGTTGTTGCACCTGATGCTTTCATAGATATGTACTCCTAAGCCCACATAATTGGGCACTCCCAGTCAAATAGACAGCATCCGAGTAGTAATCATCGTTACTTATAAGCATTATACTCCAATACATGCGATATCTTAACTCCTTGCTTCGGTTGATATTGCAATCATGACTTGTTTAATGCACCCTAATCGCCTTTGGTAAATACGATGGATCTTTGGTTATACCGGGATTCGAACTCACTACTTTCCGATAGTAAGAAGGAAGATCTGAAGATGGCCACCACGACGTAAATGGGCTCCGTCTTGCCAAATATTAAATGTGTCGATTGAAATGGTGTTTATGAAACTGTGTGGATCAATCATAGAAACATCGAAAACGTTACAAGTAGTATTAATTCAATACAAAAATTATCTGTTAACTTCACAGAAATTTTTTTTTTCATTTCATAGGCAAAAACCGCTTTCTTATAAAAAACAAATTTTACTGTGCTGCAAACAAATTTAACTCATAAACTCTATGTTTTTGAAAGCAAAAAAAACTATTTTTCAGAAAATGCAGATTTTTACTGTTTATATAATAGTGTGACGTTAAAAACTGCTATATATAATATGATATAACAGTGCTTAATTTACTGAAATATAATAAACACTTCTATTGGATATAATTAGCAAATACTGCTTTTTTGCATTAAAAAAATTTCCTCGAATTGGAACGATTATATGTAATTTAGCTAACCTTAACAATTGTCGAACAATTTCAAAAGAAAGTCCTTTCTGAATTTCTTTAGAATTTTTCACAGTATTCAAGGGATTATTGTTTTATTAAGCCAGCTTTATGATTGTTATTGTTTAGCTTGTGAATAACACGTACTAATTACAATTTTCGCACCTCACTTTTGATTTCATTAATATTTACATACAATTTTTAGTTTTTATTCAAATTTTCTTTTATTCCTGAAAAACAAGCTCTGAGCACAACGCCACCTATAACATATTTATAACTGTACAACGCCAATATTTTTTAAGGCCAAACTTGGCTAATTTTCATTTTACATTACGGTAACCTAGAAATTCTTGGAAAATTTTCTCCCCATAAGAATCCCGCTGTTTTATGACAAGCGGAAACAGCTTCCTTGTCGAGAAAGGAATTATCTTTTCTCAGTTTAGGGCATATGTATATGAATAGCAGAAATGGTTTCTGTAAAAAATGCATGTTATATTCTTTATTTTGTCTAGGATTGAGGGAGGTCTGTAGCCTTCCGGCCATGTACCTCGTTTTCTAATGAATTAGAGTCCTTGGATATTTTTGACCTGGTGATTAACAAATCAGAAATAAAGATACAATAATGACTAATACTAAGATATTGAGGTAAGTGCTCCCACTGGATGCACTCTGCATGACTTGTGTTTTTTGACTAAGTAATTGAGTAATTCTAGTAATAAGCACTTAGATGATGATAATAATTCTTGGTACACACAAAATTCCTATAAAATTATTTACAAAGGAAAAGATAAGGAGAATACACAGGATGATTACAATAATTCTTTGAAGCACACAAATTCCGTTAAAATATTTACAAAGGAGTTACAAAGAAAAAACACAAGTTGATGACAATAGTTCTTCATAAACACAAAGTTCCGTTAGGATATTTACAACGGAAGACAACGAAAAAACTCTTTTTTTTTCCATATTTGTTTAAGATTAAATAAAATCGAGATATTTACAGGATGAATACAATTTATTTAAAATGTGGTTTTTCACAGGATTTCATTTAGGTAGAGATATGATTTCCATTAATTATTATTATTATTCTTTCTTTTCCGTTTGGAATTATTTGAATAAATGGAGATATTGGTGAGAGGTTTTACTCTCAATACTCTTCTGGGCCTGTGGAAATGCATTATGTCATAAGGACTATAAAGTTCAATACCCTGAATCTCACTATTGTTGATTGTGTATATTTTATGGTAGAAATTAAATGCAAGAAATTTGAAGTAGCGGGCTAGGGGCAAGATTCCGAAGTTCTCTCTAATTTGATGATTTCTAAAGTAAAACTCTGAGATAGTAAGCAGTCTAAGTATTTTGCTTTGCTGGGCTTCTAAGACTTTGATATTTGAATCAGCTGCTCCTCCCCAGATTAGAGCAGCATAGGTAATTATAGGCCTGAGGTAGGCTTTATATATAGAGAGAGATTAGGAGTTTAGTTGCTAGCGAGAGTTTTGACTTGGGGGCCAGTAAGGGATAAAGGATAGTTTTAGCTGCTATGAATTTATTTTTGATTATAGTAATATGGGCTTTCCAAGTTAGTCTCTTGTCAATAGTGAGTCCAAGGTAATCAACCCTACTAGCCCAGGGAATTTCTCTTCCCGCTAATTTAACCTTTTCTCACGGTAACATCTTTCTTGTAAAAAACTGCCTGGGACTTGGTCGGATGTACCTTTATTTTCCATTTAACAATCCATTCTTCTACTACCTTCAGATGTTCTGATAGGTGTTGGTGTAGTGTTTTGTAATTGCTATTTGTGGTTAAAATGGCAGTGTCATCCGCAACTAGGCAAAGCATAGTATTTGGGTTCTGCGGAATATCATTGATGAAGGCTTTAAATAGGAATGGGCCAAGCAGTGATCCCTGTAGGACGCCTATTAAAATGAACTTTTCCTGGGAGTAAACATTATCAAACCTTACGGTAAATTTTCTATTAGTAAAGGTAGTTTCTTATGAGTTTGATCTGAATGGGGAAGTTGTAACTAATTAATTTGAATAGTAAGCCCTGATGCCAGACTCGGTCAAAAGCTTTTTCTATATCAAGAAAAACTCCACCAGTAGATTTTTTGGTAGCAATACCTTTTGCTATCTTCTCCACCGCCCGGAGCAATAGGTGGGATATGTGTATAGTTTCCTCTGAAAACCCAAATTTCTGAGGGATTCTGATGCTCATCTGAGCATCAAAATCTAACAGTTTATTCAGAATGAACTTTTCAGCTATTTTGGCCATCGTTGGCAGTAAGGATATTAGCCTGTAACTGGAGGGTAGATTTCAATTTTTTCCCTGCTTGTTGATCGGAATAAATACTGCCTTTTTCCAAAGTGTGGGAAAATGTCCAATATTAATTATGGCATTGATTATGTCAGTGAGTAGACATACTGCACTTACCGGGATTTGCTTGATCGCCTTGTTAGTTATAAGTTCGTAGCCCGGACTCTTTTTAGATTTTAGTTTTTGTATCACCTCTTCCACCTCAGAGGCATTGATTGTCTGGGTATCCTGGGGGGTAAAATTATTGTGACGAAAGTAAGAGCTAACGAGAAAGTCAACATAGGATTCATTACGAATACTTGTGTTATCGTTTGTTGTGTTTTCTTGGAATTGCTCCTCGAGGGAGTTTGTAAGCGCTTCTACTTTCTCTTGTAATGTAATGGCCATTTTGGGGCCGTCCATGAGGGGTGGGGAGTATGTCTTTTTTGCTTTTTCTTTTCTCGACTGCCCTCCAGAAGGAGCCATCATCGACATTTAAATTAGTGAGATAGGAGCTCAAGCTATTACAGTTGTGTTTAGCAATTTCATTTTTAATGGTTCTTTAAAGGGCGTTAATTTGGGTTTTTAATTCAGTCGTTTTATATCTATTAATTTGCTTGCGAAGTCTATTTCCACACTACTGGCCATTAAAATTGCTACACCAAGAAGGAATGCAAATAACAGAATGATATTTATTGGACACATACATTATAGTGGAAAGAACAAATGATTAGATTAACAGGAAATTAGGATTTATAGATCTTGAGAAATCAGAAACCAGAGCAACCACCTCTGGCTGCTATAACAGCATTTATCCGTCTAGGCGTGGAGTCAAACAGAGATTTTATGGCATGTACGGGGATCTCATTCCATGCTGCTTCAACACTATGCCACAGTTCATCGACAGTAGTGGATGGTGAGTGATGGCGTGCCAATCGTTCGGCAACCATTGACCACACGTTCTCAATTGGTGACAGATCAGGAGAACGTGCTGGCCAGGGTAACAGTTGAACCTGTTATGTATCAAGGAAGTTCAGAAAAGTACGGGCAACACGTGGTCGTGCATTATCCTGTTGAAATAAAGGATTAGGGAGGCCTCGAAGATAGGGCAGAGCCATGGGCCTTAACACATCGGAAATGTAACGGTTGCTGTTCAAATTGCCGGTAATGCGAACAAGAGGTGATCAAAGCGTGTATCCAATGGCACCCCATACCATCACTCCAGCAGATGGGCCAGTATGGTGCTGTCCGATGCAAGCTGGCAATGCGCGTTCTCCACGATACCTCCAAACACGGATGCGGTAATCATGGTCCTGTATACAGAACCCAGTTTCATCTGCAAAGATGACGTGATGCCATTCCCGCGTCCAGGTTCGTCGCTGATCACACCATTGAAGGCGCTCCTGTCTGTGACGCAGCGTCAAATGTAGCCGAAGTCATGGTCACCGTGTAGACAATCCATGCTGCTGCAAACGTCGTGGAACTGTTCGAGCAGAAACTTGTTGCCTTGCAAATGACTCCATTTCTCGACTCAGGGTTCGTGACGTGGCTGTACGATCCCTTGTGACCACGCGGATAAGATGCCTGTCTTCTCTGCTGTTAGTGATGGGGGTCGCTGAGAACCTGCATGACGTTCCGTATGATTGTCCTGAACCCATCGATGCCATATTCTCCTAACAGTCATGAGGTCTCGACCGACGCGAGCAGCAATATTGCGGTACGATAAACCGTAATCCCGGTAGGCTATAATCCTTCCTCGATCAAAGTCAGACACGTGCTGATAGGCATTTCTTCTTACACGAGGCATTACAACAACTTTCTTTGCCAAAAATAACGTTGAAACGGAAATTGAGTATGAGAAAACTGCTGTCATACTCTGTTTTTATACACATTGTAGATGTCGCTACTGTCTCCTGCTTTGTAAGAATGCGATGAAAATCTTATCATTTGCATATCACAGCAAGTTCTACCTGTCATGCAAATTTCACGTGTGTGGTGTGCCGCTTTTCTGGTGTAGCAATTTTAATGGCCAGTAGTGTAGCTTTAATGGAGTTAATTATGTTTTCGGGAAGAAAAGTGATTGGCTGTGTGTGTTTCAGGCGTTTACTGGTCTTACAAGAGCTTGTTGTATTATTTTTGTTAGTTCTTCCGCTTTATTTTCATTTTGATCTTCAGTAGCAATGGGACTTAATGAATTAGGTGAGAGGGAGTTGTTAATGACATTTCTAAATACATTCCAGCTATTGTAAGTGGTGTGGTATTCATTTCCCTGTTGTGTGGAGTGACCATAATAGATTAACTTCGGGTAGTGGTCTTATTGGAGGTTTTCAACAGTTGAAAGATTCATTGGTGAGTGGACTCCTCTGGAGAGCATGAGGTCAATGTAGTTCCCACGTATTTGTCCATAATGTGTTGGCTTGTCTGGCCTGTCTATGTTGAATTCAGTATTTTGAATTAGGGAGGCAATCGGGCGTCCAGATTTATTCTTGTATGGGCAGTCCCAATGTGTGTGCTTGGCATTGAGGTCGCCACCTAGAATAATTTTGTAGCTTAGTGAAGCAAAGATTTCTATATCATTCGAGAGTTCTGCATTGGGGGGATTATTAGGAGGATGTACAGTGATGCAACTGTAATGTCTCCATTATTTGAAAAATGCAGTTTAACAATTGTGGCTTCTGCAAAATGGAGCCTTGGTGTTGGTATGTGTGAGTGAGGGATTTTTGTTTTATAAATATGGCTGTTCCGCCCTGATGGCTGGTGCGATCATTTCTATACACTGCATAATTGGGGATGTTGACCATATAAGAGTTCGTCAAGTGGGTTTCCTGTACCAAAATAAGGTCCGGATGATTGTTTGACACAAAACTTTTTTATTCAGTAAGTTTAGTGAGAATGCCATTCGCCTTCCAAATCATTATTTTTATGTTGTTAAATTCCTTAATTGTCATTATTGGTATCGTTAATATTTAGGGCTTTTAGTAAAATGTGCACTTTGTCCGTTGGATTAATAGTGCGTTCTAAGATTGGGACAGCCTGCATTAGGGCAGGAAAGGCTTTAAGAATTGAGTTAACTTCTTTGAGTAATTTCATAATTGTATTAATGTTTTAAAATTGACTAACGTCTAGCGTGGGTTGCGGGTTCGATGTAGGTGGAGTTGACTCTTGTTTATCATTGTTATTTCTGGCGGCCGGCGCAAAAGAGAGGCCTTTTTTAGTTAAATTACTAGCAGTGACAGGAGTTACTGGAGTTTTCTTACTTGTGTAGACTGAGCATCCTCCATAGGAGGCTGTATGTCTATTTCCACAGTTGTAGCATTTTGGTTTGTCTAATTTTTGATAGGGCCAGTCTCTGGATGCATGCTTAGCTCCACGTTTTACACAATTTGGCTTCAAAAAGCTAACCGCAGAATTGTGACCAAATCCCTGATAGTTGTAGTACTGGTCAAGCCTGGTGTTTACATATTTTTCGACCTTAATTATTAAGTGCAAAAGATCTTTTAAATCATAAATTTTTGGAGCAATTTCATTTGTGATTAAGGTGATCAGAAAGCAGGGCATAGCATGTTATATTTCTGCAGTTTGGATTGGGACAATGGCTATATGTCTTTTAACTTTAAATTCATTATTTTCATTTAAAAGTATATTATAGGATTAAAAACTATAAATTCTTCTATATATATATAGTTCCTCGTTATATATGGTATCAGAGTAAGAACTGTATTTCTTACTCTGATACTGAAACCAGAATACCAAAAATTATACCCAAAATTAGAGGAAATTAAATTTTTAAAAAATTAATATTTTTTATTTTAAAAATCAAAAATTTAACAGTAAGAAAGACAACCTGTTCATGAGAATAACACAGTATTTTAAAACAAAGTCAATTCTCTTTCAAATTAAGTTTATATATATATATATATATATATATATATATATATATATATATATATATATATATATATATATATATATATATATATATATATATATATGTATATATATATATATATATATGTATATATATATATATATATATATACATATATATATATATATATATATATATATATATATATATACATATATATATATATATATATATACATATATATGTATATATATATATATATATATATATATATATATATATATATATATATATATATATATATATATATATATATATATATATATATATATATATATATATATATATATATATATATATATATATATATATATATATATATATATATATATATATATATATATATATATATATATATATATATATATATATACATACATATATATATACATATATATATATATATATATATATATATATATATATATATATATATATATATATATATATATATATATATATATATATATATATACATATATATATATATATATATATATATATATATATATATATATATATATATATATATATATATATATATATATATATATATATATATATATATATATATATATATATATATATATATATATATATATATATATATATATATGTATATATATATGTATATATATATATATATATGCTTCTACAAACATCTAGACATTTATTTACTTTATTGAAGAAAATGTAAAAAATATAATGAACTGAGATACGACTCATAAATATATTATAGTCATAAATGTAATATTGGTAGCTTTATAAATATTTTTATTTTGTTATTTAAAAATTTTTTAACATTGTGTTTAGTTAGAATATTTATATATTTAAATTTTGCGAAGTTATTTTAAAGACTTTTATTTTGGAAGAATTCAGTCGGAGAACAAAATGCTTTTAAAATAAAACAAAGGATACTATATACCAATACAAACATAAAAAACTTGTAAGATTCATTTTTATATAAATGAAAGTTATATTTGAGGATTCACACATTTTATATACGCGAGATTTGTCTAAAAAATTTGTTGTTAAGTGTGAAGCAGATGCCATACTTTTGACAAGAAAGGTATAAAAATAATAAAATATTAAGAATGAGAAAAGATTAGATGAGATTTTGGCATTAAAAGAAAGTAATAATAGTAGAGGAGTTCCAAGACTATTGCCTCAATTAGAAAGCCTCATATTGGACGCAATAGATAAGCCCATTATCTTTGTTATGTAAAAAGTTGAAGAGCTTATATATTTTTCAAATCAAGATTTTAAACTGAATTTTTTCTTTCCTCTTCAATTAAAATTATGAGTTCCGGTTTTCGTTCATCCAAAAATAACCGTTTGCGGTTCAGTTATAAATGAATAATTTTATTTTATGTGTTTTCTTAGTTGCTCTAAAAATAATATTCTATAATAATCAAAAAATTTAATTCTATCAAAATTAGATCGATTTGATTCTTTTTTAACTGATACACACTATGTAAATTTATACAGTTAACCAACATGTTACGATATGAACGTTGAGAATCGACATTATTATCCATTATCAAAATGAGATTTGACAGCTAGATTCCAAGGATTTCCATTCATGTATTATCATCACATACCGATCATATGGTGCACTTGGCATTGTAAAAGATACATTTATTATTTACTTAAAATGGCCTTTAATTGTTAAAATATCATTTACCC
Organism: Latrodectus hesperus; assembly: GCA_037975125.1. Lineage (NCBI taxonomy): Eukaryota > Metazoa > Arthropoda > Arachnida > Araneae > Theridiidae > Latrodectus > Latrodectus hesperus. The sequence continues at coordinate 89,055 of JAJQOW010000426.1, read as the reverse complement.
GTGGTTTCACTCCGATTACTCGTCTTTCTTATCTCGGAGAATGAATTTCAAACCTGCAAATGCCCTTTCAACTTTAACTTCTGTAACGAGAGATTTCAAAACCACCATTGTAATTTCAATCATAGACAGCATAGATAAATAAATAAATATATATATATATATATATATGTATATATATATATATATATATATATATATATATATATATATATATATATATATATATATATATATATATATATATATATATATATATATATATATATATATATATATATATATATATATATATATATATATATATATATATATATATATATATATATATATATATATATATATTTACCAGAAATCTAAACTATAATGTCTTATATATAAATTTCTCTGCTACAGCATACACAATTTCTTATAACGGACCCAACTAATTACTCAGAAAAACAAATAATGCAGAATGAAAATTGTTATGTGTCGATTACAGAAATAAATAATTATTAAAATTATATTAATTAAGATTAGTATTAAATGAATATTTAGATTAAGAAAAACAAAAATAAAATTCTTAATAATAATAAATTAATGAATGATGGAATATGCAAAATTATATTCATTTATTTACTTTATTTTCTCCCACTAATTAATATGTAAATTATCCATGAATTTAATATGTATTAAATTGAATGTGTAATGAATTTAAAATTACTTCCTTTCACAAGTTAACATATTTTTGACAATGTTGTTATACACAACATTGTTATACACAAAGTTAACTTTTTTTCTTATTTTGTGTAACTTTTATTTTATTTCTTTTTTGTTTTTAATTATCTTCATTATATTCATTTGCATATTTACGTTGAAAAAGTTGTTAAATGTATCATACTAGAAGTCAAAAGTTAGAAATACATGTATGAACTTACTTAAAAAAAGCTCAGAATTATAATTTTCCAAAAATAACTTTTTTTTCATTTTGGAAATTTTTGCTCCTTTTATAAAAACTTTATCTGTCCTAAGTTTTGAGCAATGGTATGACTTATGTGCATTACTTTTTTAATCTAAAAAAAGAAGAAAAAAAACAGCCATTTTTTCATTATTTTTATTAAAAAAAACATTTACAGCACAGCAAAAAAGACTTGGGGATAAAGGTTTGTAATTTCCACAAACATTATATTTGTAAATCAAGTATAATTAACATATGTATTTGATGAGTTTTTATTGTTCAACGCAATTTAATTCTTCAATGTGTATACATAATTCTCTGTAAAAACTTTACTTCAATGATCAATACGCTTGATTTTCGATCAATAGTGCCTGTATTTCTGCATCACTGAAAATGCTTCTTTGTAGACATAGTCATATGCGTAAGGAGACATTACGAAATCACCATGATCGAAGTAACTGCTTCTTAAACAATAATTGTCAACTGTCGATTTAAGTTTACCGATCAGAAAGTTGACGTCAATTATATCAGCTAGACTGTCAGCTCGAGACCATAGAAGTGCAACTGGAGTAACTATCTTGCTTACGTCATATTCAGGAGGCGTGGTCTGTTAATGAAATTAAGGACTATGTATTACAATAAAAATATAGTAATCAAAAAAAATGTTCTGATTGATGTGAATTAAAGGAACGAAAAAATTGAATTTGATAATTCCTTTAGACATTGCCATAGTGTATACTTCCAGTCTGTTAGGGTAGTCTGAATAAAATATGTTCACATTTCGAAAATTTAATTTCTTTCTTTTGAATTTTCATTTTGAGAAAAGTTTTCTCTTTCATTTATTTGTTTTATTAATTTTTACATTGAAAAAGGGTGATAATATTTCATCGTATTTGTGAAGAGTTTTAATTAGAAAATATAGTTTAAATTTTTGATTAAATATCCATAAAAATTAACTAAATAAATTCGTGTAAAATTGCATTGCTTACTTTAATTTTCAGTATGATACATTGTCTTGTACTATATAATATATTATAATTACATAAATAATCATAATTATTATTAGATATACAGCATTATTTGCTAATTTTGAAAAATAATAATTAGATATTTAATGAATTAAATTATACTATGATAACATAAATAATTTTCAATTAAAAACTCTAATATATGTATTCACAAAAAAGAGGTTAAGAAAAGCGATGTCACAGGTGTTTGTATCTGGATAAAAAGTAATGTAGCATTACTAACTGATTTTTAAATTACGCGCTAAAAAGGCAAAATTCATTACACCAAACTGATTTAATTTTACATTATTTTTTGTTGTAAGAAAATAAAATAAAAAATATTTTCTTTGAGGAAAAAAATTCTTTGAAAACATTTTTTGTTTTGAGAATATTTTAAAACAACAAAATACTCATAATGCCAAATTTTCGAAAATTGGAAGAAGGACAAAAATGTTTTCTGTATATATATATATATATATATATATATATATATATAATGAAACAAAATATAATGAAAAATACCAAATGGAGAATAGTACATTGAAAACATTAAATGCCAAATGTAGAATATTAAATGGAAATCAATATATTAAAAATATTGAAAATATTAAAATATTAAATGCCAAATGTAGAATATTAATTGGAAAACAATATATTAAAAATATTGAAAATATTAAAATATTAAATGGAAAATAACACATTGAAAAGACACATTGAAAATATTTGAAAGAAATTCCAAAGAAAGATAGATATATATATAAATGTAATAAAGTAATAAAGTACCAATATGGCCAGCTTCATCAGGGGGTGTTGACCACATTGGCACAAATATGGCTTTTCTGCAATGGCACAAGACATAGTCTTAAAGAAGCAATTACACCCCAGAGCCATACCAAAAATTCAAACCAAAGTATCAAACAAGAATTTAATCCAAAATATGTAAGTGGAATTTAATCTAAAATATATAAGTCAAAATCTAGTGTTGCCAAAATACATTCAATATATAATAATCAAATTTAAATCATATCTAATTACAAATCCAAATCTGCAAGAACCTCACCAAATACATAAATTAGTGACTAAGTGTAAGCACTATCGGCATTTCAAGCTTCTTATAAGACCTTCAAGGCTTGGGTGACCCTTCTGTAGTATAAAACTACGCCTTACTTCACTCTTATAAGCAATGCTCTACTAGACAAATAGTGTTTAATAAATTTAGTTGGAATGCCATTATGAGTTAAAATATTTTCTAGTCTATTTTTTTGTTTATTGATATTATTTAAATTATTACATATATTGTATATATTGTACAATATATATATATATATATATATATATATATATATATATATATATATATATATATATATATATATATATACAGGGTTAGCAAGAAATAAGTTTCCCACTTCAGAGGGCTGTAGAATACGTTCTATTTGTCCAAAGGAGATAAAATTTGAACTACAGGTAATTCAAATGATGCGCTTGACATTTAGTAAAAAAAAAAAATAGTACAAAATTTTGCCGATAAATGGCGCTATAATACACATAAAAACATTTGATATGCTTTATAAATGTTAAATAATAATAAAAAAGTAACATTACAACTGTTCAATATGCCCCCCTTCATTTTCAACAATGTGCTCTAATCGCAAAACCATATTTTCAACAGCAGACCGGAGTGAGTCTGTCGGAATATGAAGAATATGGCGCCGAATGCTGTCCTTCAGATCTGGTACAGATGCTGGCCTTTTACGGTAGACATTGTCCTTCAAAAAAACCCACAACCAAATGTCGCAGGGGGTGATATCCGGCGAACGAGGAGGCCATGCCTTAGGGAAATGACGGCTGATAACCCGTGCCTCAGTAAAATGCTGTGTTAGCAGTTGCTTTACACGACGATCAATATGAGGAGGAGCGCCATCCTTGATGAAAATGATGTCCTGAAAGCATCCACGCTGCTGAAGTTGTGGGATTACAAAATCCCTCAGCATATCTTGGTACTGTTGTCCTGAGATCGAACAGGTTTTTATTCCATTTGCAGTTATCTCTTCAAAAAAATTCGGCCCAATCACAAAAGTAGCCGTAAACCCACACCATACTGTCACTTTTTCAGGATGCAAGGGTTTTTGTGGATGGCGTGAGGGTTTTCCGCTGCCCAAATTCGACACTTGTGGGTGTTGACTTGCCCATTAAGTTGAAAATGGGCTTCATCAGTCCACAGAATATTCCATGGCCAAGTGACGTCAACCACCATTCGAGCAAGGAACTGAAGTGCAAAAGTTATACGAACCTCTGAGTCCCCGTCCTGCAACAAGTGCAGAGGCTTGATTTTGTAGGGATAAAAATGCGAAATCCACGGTAAGACTTTTCGTACAGTGGAATACGGGGCATATTCAATACACGGGAATCAACTGGCACACTCACATTACCATCCGGAGACTGACTGCTGGCTTCAACGACCACGGTAGCCACATTTTCAACGCTAGAAAACTGGATTGGTTTTCGTCCTCTACCGGGAAGAATTGCAAGTTGTCCAGTTCTTTCAAATTTGTGCATCATCTTGCGTAACACATATGGAGACATGGGACCTCTTCGTATCTGCTTCATACGGCGAAATTCTTTTACAGCTGCAACTGAGTTCTGCTGGTTCTGGTAGAACAATATTACAAGTAGCGCTTTTTCTTGCAAAGAAGGCATGATGTGCAGAGAAGTAACTAATGCTCGTTCAGAATCCACCTTTTTTTTTACCCAAAGATAATGCTAATAGGCATGCGCTGTAAAGCAAATGACTTCTCATATTTTCAGTACATGCAAATAAATACCATTAGTATTATAGCGCCATCTTTCGGCGAAATTATGTACTATTTGTTTTTTTCAATAAATATCAAGCGCATTATTTGATTTATCTGTAGTTCAAATTTTATCTCATTTGGACAAATACAACGTATTCTACAGCCCTCTGAAGTGGGAAACTTATTTCTTGCTAACCCTGTATATATATATATCAAAGTATGCGTTATAATGGAACAAATTTTTACATAATTTTATAATTTTTGCTAGTGAATAAAATATTATTTAGTATAATTTCATTTGTATTGTTAGTGGTAAATGGTAATATTTGATATGATAAAAGGTATAGAGTAGGTCGCACAAGAATATTTATGCAATAAAATATTAACCCATATTCACAAAATATTCAACAGATTAATTTATATATAAAATACTTTACATTTACAGAAATGCGAAAGATTTATTTTTTAAATTTTGACTAAATATTAATGAATTTAAGAATATGAAATACTAAAGATTAATGAATTAAGAATGGCGGGTATGCAAATTTTGAGCTGTACACAAGTTTGGAAGTAACTTGCAAGTGAGATAATTAGCAGTTTGACAAGAAAAGATGTGTTGCTCACTGTATCAATAATAGTCAAAAGCAGAAAGGCTTAAAAGATAGCTCTAAGCATATTTTGATCGAAGCTAAATCATTGGGCTGCATACTCCATCTTGGAAGTAGTGTTAATAGTTGGATTTTCATGTAATATAGTGTCAATGGTACGTTGAGAATATGTCAGTTCCGGTAGAATCATCGCTGTTTATTCAACTACTGTGGACTACAGTGCGTAGATGACAGAAGTCGTCGACAAATAGCCAAATATTCCAACAATAGATATACGGCTGCAGCGCATCAAGTACATATATCGTTATTACATAACAAAATGTAAGTCCCTACACCAAACAAAGCAAACTCCATTCAGTGAATTACTAGAGTCATTGTCCTACGAAAATCTTTCTTCTAATTGCACAAAGTTCAACTATTACTATGGATATATAAGAGCATTGTCTATTAACAGTTGAGACGTGGAAAATTGTATTTGGAGTAACGAGTTTCATTTTGGTGCATGCTAATTCCTGAGCACTTACACGGCGCAAATCACGTGATGCGATGAATTTTTCCTATATGCAAGGGATTCTTCAAGGTGGCATTCTTTTCTAGAGATTGTATGGATCTCTAGACAATCACAGGATTCGAAGGATCATATGATCCCACTGATCACATGGACTAAAATGAGATACATGGTTGCACGGTGGGGGAGCAATTATAGTCCATATAATTACAATTATTGTTTGTTGAAGACAGAATTCAAATTTCCTTTTGAAGTTATTTAAATAATTCAAGGGTGGTATTTAATTCAAATTTTAATGACAGTTAAAACTATTTATATATTTACAATAAATTCCGCAAATATGCGACCAAGAAAGTTTTAACATCGTGCTTCCGCTTTAATCGCGGCCATGATATATCTCATCCAAGTACATTCTTTTTCTACTTCTCAAGTTTCCCTTTTGAGAAAGAGAACTACAATTGGCGTAGCAGCGCCACCTAAGATCGTGACGTTCGTACAATGGTATATTTGGCATAGTTTCTTACAATGAACATTACCTAGATATCCATTTTCACCATCTGGTTACATATGTTTGTTTCCAAAGCGGTTGTCTTTTAACAAGACAATGCATTATGCAATACTTCCCAATTTTATCAGAATGGTTGGATGAAAATTCCATAAATTTGCACTTGCTTTCCTGGCCATGAAGGTCACTGACTTCAATCCAATCAATATATTTGAAATGCAATTGATTAGAAATAAAGGTATGAAATATTTCACAGTATTTCATTCATTTCTTTCAAGGTGTGTAACTGTATTTTGTATATATTTTACTTGTCAAGATGAAGTATCAAATTCATTTTTTTTGAACACCTACCTATACAGTTTGTTAGTAAAATACCTTTTGAATTTGCTTACCTGATTGTAATGCTTCATATTGTCTTTGCCATAATCATACTTTCTAAATTTCTTTGATTCCACCAGCTGTTAATGGAACATTAATAAGTTTTTATTAATTATTTAAAGTGTATAATATCCTGAATAAAGTTATAAAGTGAAAGTTTAATTTCTGATATATAACAACGATTTTATTAACTTTTAAGAAGTTATATAATTGTCACTGAGACAAGTTTTTTCTTTCATTTTTGATTAAGAATTTTACCTGAGCATAATGGATAATGCTTTTTGTTGAAGATCCTGATGGAAAATGTGCCAAATAGACTGGAAGTCTTGTCTAAAGAAAAACGTAAATTATATTATGATTTAAATGTACAGAAAAGTTTACATTTAATTCAAATCGTTGATACAGAAAATGTTAATAATCGATTGACTTTTTGATAATATTTTAGAGCTAGTTCCACTTTTAAGATTTAGATACGGTTTTGTCATTCTGAAAACTTATTTAGTTTAACTGGTACAATAATCCTCTCTTACTTTTTCCAAAAAATTCTCTAAAAGTTTTTCTAATTAACCATCTAGAGCATGAAAAGGAATTGGTTTATCTGCTACTTGTAAAATTTTGATTGTTTTTTTTTTTTTGCCAGAGAACGAGCTGTTTCATTTCCTGAAATTCACAGTGTAATGTTAACCACTGGAATGCAGTCTCTTTATGTTTTTCAATTCAATCACTGAGGGACAGACGAATCTTTAAGATACCAACTGATAGGAAAAATAGCCAAAAGTAGTGAAATAAAGAATATCGTAATAGTCTTTCTCCAATTTAAACATTAAAAAATTTAACGAATTTTTTGAGCCCATGTTTTACAAATCTCCTTTTTATTATTTCAGCATATTAATTAAAAGAAAATTTTTAATGTTAGCTTAATCAAGGTAATAGTCTTAATATCTAAAAGAGGTTGTTTACAAATAGTGCCTTTATTAATTTAAAATTCTATTAATAAATGAAATTTTTAAAAATTTAAGGCACAGGTGCCGTATAATCCATGATTCCAAATTTTTTTTGGCGATGAAGAAATGTTGCCAAGATGACGTATCATGACATGCGCGATGACGTAAATACTAGGGTTAACAAAATAGAATTTTCTGCATAATTCTTATAGGTCTCCATACGTATGACGTAATAAAAATGAGGTTACCAGATATATAAGAAAATCGGCCAAAAAGTCGCCAATTTTAGAATTTGACATCATGGATTATACGGCACCTGTGCAAAATTTAAATTGTCCTTTCCGATTTAAACTAACAACAAGTTCAGTATCCCCATACAATAGGCGAACGCGGCGAATTTTCTTGTCGCCAAGCGCGCGCGTTTATAAACACGGGAAATTTCCCGAAGTTCGATTGAAAAATAAGCATTTCAGAAAATTTAAATAGGGAAATAAATATAAATAATGGACTTACTTGATATGAAGCTGACATGCCGATTGGTATATTTATTTCGACATTTTATTCGTTTGTCACCAGTGTCACATTTCAGTAAAAATAATTATCTAATTTTATAAAAAAAAGTATGCAAAAATTATTTTTATAAATATATACACTTTATAAAACTTAAAAAAAAGCATGCAAAAACTTATTTTTCAAATATATACATTTTTTAAAATTTAAAAAAAAATATTAATAAAATATTTTTTAAATCTATACACATTTTAAGTAAATAAAAATGAAACACGAATATAATAAAAAAATACATGTGAGCAATAGAATTTAAATAAAATAATTACACCTTCTCCAAATTCGATTTCCGTTAAAAAATTAATTAATATTTGCGAATCCTAAATTAATTAAATATGGAATCCTGAGCAATAATCCATCATTATTATCTTTAATTTTTGCTAAAATAATTTGTTCATATTTTTCAACAACATTTTGAACATGAGACATTTTAAATTAAAACAATAAATAAAGTAATTAAAACAATAAAAAGACGATAATAAATTAAGAAAACGAAATAACGAAAAAAGAATATTTAACGGTTTTAAATATATAAAATAAAATATATCATTTAATAAAAAATATATATTAAAATTAAACCAAATAAAAATAATAATGAAAAAGAAATAGTAAAAAAGAAAAATTTACGATGTTTGGACACTGGCGACAACAAAACACAACAGCGGGAAATCCACTGATTCCAGCAGCAACGGTAAACGAAATTAAAATGACTACCAATTAAAACATAGAACAATTAGCCAAGAAAGTTCTGGAAAGTTCTCGAAGTGAAACTAAAAAAGCTATTGCCACTAATAAAAAGCACATATATAACGTAAAAATTATTTAAAACACGAGAAAAACGGAATCTGGCAACGAAAAAAATAATAATAGTAACAAAAACCAAATTTGGCAACACTACAATAAAAACAAAAGCTGAAATCGGCAACACTACATCGAAAACAACGGTTTCCAGATTTGGCGAGAAATCATTGTATGGGGATACTGAACTTGTTCACCATAAAGTGGATCAACAAGTCGGACAATCGTCGACAAGTCTGAATTATAGCATTTCATCCACGTGACATCGTCTCAGTAACATATGACGTGGATGAAACGTTATCTGACGTCATAGATGTTTTAAGCCAATATACGAATAGGCTACGGCAGGATACTAATTCGTTTACATAAAAATATATGTATTTAGAAACATAAATATTAAGCAAAAAATGGTACAAAATATTTAAAATTTTTCAGATTTCTAAACATATATGAATGTATTTAATTTTGAAATTAGCTATGGGGATTCGTAAAATATATTTTGTTTGTTTTAATTTTCAACTTAAGAGAAACTGTCATCCTTTTTTTATCATTTAGATACATTAATAATTATAAAATCAATACATATGATTTTGTTTCGAATTATATAGTGATTCGAATCTAATGCTATATTAGAAGTCATAGAGACATATAAGTCACAAACTATATGTAAACAGTTCTAACTTGAAGAAAATCATAATGTCGTTTTGATAGGGAAGCCATGATAATCAAGTAGTACTATATCAATATATTAAATAGCATATTTTGTTATCTTTAAGAATTAAAGTCATTATTCAAATTGAAGAGATTGGTACTTACTACATTATAGAGAGTTCTGTTGAATCCCAAAATGGTGAACATAATATCTTCACACAAGAAGTGTGTTGCGGAATCACAAACTAACTCGTCTAGGTAATCAAAAAAAGCACTATTTGGAAGGAATTCATTTATTCCCACAAGTTTTAGAAGCCACTGTTATAGACAAATACATGATTGGATCACCAGAACAGCAATAAAAGTTACGACGGTATTTAAGAAAAATAACTATACTTTACGCTGAAATCAACTCCAAGTGGAGCCAAATATCTTATAGGGTTGGTTATAAATCCAACTGAAGTCACTGGAGCCAAGGCAACAAAGAGCTTGATCTGAAAAACATTGTCAATATTTAGTCAATCAATTCATCAATCATAAAATCATTGGTGGAACAGAAGTGAGTAAATAATTACAAATTTAATATCTGTTCCAATGGGCAATATATATCCAATGTTACTTTTGATTTAAATCAGGTAACAATACAATATGAAAGATAAAACAATACATTTCGAAACTGACGGATGGTCTTCAAGTAATAATAGCAAGAAAACGTCAACGAACAATATATGATATTTCCACACAAAGCATTAAAAGGATAAATCACTTATTTTTAAATATAAGATAAACAAGAAAGTTCTTGTCGTTTTCATGTTGCCATTGAAGGAAGTGAAAATAAGTATGCAAATTAGTGTATGACGTGGTTGAAACACCGGTCAGTCGAGTGTAAGAATATCAGTTGTTATAAAAGCAGGTCCATTGCACACGTTTATCAATCGTAACTCGTACAAGAGCGAAGAGAAATAGATATGTTTAAGGAGCTCGTTCGGAGTTGTTTGTTTTACGAATTCGAATTAAGTTTATCAGCTGCTGCATCAATTCACCGAGTATGTTAGGCGTTTGGGGATAGTGCTGTCAATGAACATAGGACAAGACATTAATTTCACAAATTAAGGTCGAGAGGTTTGACCTTCTGTGATGCAGCTGCTGTCTGGTGGACTAGTCATCAACTGGTTCGCTATGAGCTGCTGCTAACGAGACAAACGGTCACTGTGGATCTGTATTTGCAACAATTGGAACGTGTGCAACAGACATTGCAACACAAAGAGCCAATACTGGTTAATTTCATAAGTGTACTGTTCTTGGCAAACAACGCTAGGCCACATGTCACGCGGGTGGCCAGGAATACCATATTGTGGCTTGGTTGGAAGATTTTGTGTCATTCTCTTTACTTACCTAACCTTGCAACAATAGATCACCCCTTTTTCATTCCCTGGACAATCATCTTCGTGAAAAATCCTTCACCAATAAAGCAGACTCGAGCCAACCACTCACGGACTTCTTTGCGTCCACTCCCTCCCCCGAGTATTACCGCAAGAGGATTGCACAACTGGGGGCATGTTGGCAGAAGGTGCTGGATGCCGATGGTGATTATTTCGAGGACTAATATTAGACCTCCTTTTCTGTAAGACATGTGCTTTTGGGTCATTAAAAATGGTAAGAACTTGTTTGCTTACTTTGTGATACAAATTTTCACCAATAGGCAGCTCTTAGTATTTAGAAGTAGATAATCATTAGAATGTCCATAGAAAATACATATAAATTTGATTTTAAAATATTTACACAATCTGTTGCAGTTATATATTCACAAAAGATAAAATGTAGGGTAACTTTCTTAAAATTCGCACCAATGATTTTCTATTTAATAACAATTTGCATAACATCTGATCGTGGTATGGGTAATATATAACAAGAATTAAGATCCTGGTATATAGCACTTTAATAAATCCTAGGTTTATCAAGAAGATGCTTCTTCTTCTTCTTAGAATTGGGTTTGTATGTCATTGGGCACCTCTGCTTTTATCAGCATTTTGTACCATTAACTCCAAACCCAATGTTTCCTAGTTCCAGTTGCTCGGATCATCCACTTTATTAATAAAGTCCGATAACCCTTTAATGGAGTCAAGGTGTAACTCTCTAGTATGGATGATGCCTAAAGAGGTTAATCTAGGGAGGGCAAGAGCCTCGCATTCATAAATGATATGCTCTGCCGTTTCCTCTTGCGTATGACATTTCCAGCAGATAGGGTCTTGCTGAAATAGTCCCATCTGATCAGAGAGTCAGTCATACTAGGGATAGCTTCCTGACTTTCACCAGAAGATGGTTTGGAGGTCATTTCTACCTCAAGTGAAGGATTCATTACTGCCCCTTTAAAAGACAGCCTCTGAGTTCACTTGTCTTTTTCAGCAAGGTCAACTTCAGAGGCATCACCTGTAGATGCAGAAAGGATTGTTATTTCTTGTGTCTTTTCAGCCACAAGATAACAATTTATAAGCTCAGGTAATACAAGTCCACCCAGCATTGCCTGAGATACTGGGCAAGGCAAATTACTCTAGAAGTTTGCCAGGCAACTAGAGGCTCCGTTAAGACACCAATACCGCGGTGCCAATTAGCCCTAGGCACGGAACGCATAACACCAGGGTTTACGGGAGCTGGTTCGCGGCCTCTGATTCTATATTCAAGGCTATCCTGTCATTCCTACAGGACGTTCGGTGATCCACCGCCTACCGACGCGCCAGGTAGCTGCTCAGGCCCCAGGAAGAAGATGCTTGATTATTGTTATTTTTGTTTGTTGTTAACAAAAAAAAAGCACCGGTTATTATCCCTTATAATATTCATCTTAATCTTTTGGTAAAATCTTAAATTTTTCAAAAAGGTATCCGAATTTTTTGTTATTGTTTTGTTTCAACAAGAGAAATAGATCAGTATCAATATAATATTCATCTTAACTCTTTAGTAAGTCCTGGATTTATCAATCAGTATCAAAAAAAGATAACCAAATGTCGTAAGTTGTTTATTTTAAACAGGGTAAACACACATTTCATTAATTCACAACCTCACATTTTTTAATTATTAAATACTAATTTCGATTAATTATTCATTCAATTTATGAATTTCAATATCGATTTATGAAGAGTTCATGTCACTCAGCAAGTCTTATTTTTATTCGATAAAATATAGAACTAGAAAATAACTATAAAATCAAAAAGAGACGGATTTTAATTTTGTTTTCCTTAAAATTTAACTAAAGTTGTTAATTACGTTTGTTAAACGTATATAAAAATATTGATGATAATGCATTTTTCAGTGAATTTCTTATTATTTTCATGGTAATAAAAGTAGTATTCATCTCATCACAAACTATATATATATATATATATATATATATATATATATATATATATATATATATATATATATATATATATATATATATATATATATATATATATATATATAAATAATTTTACATATAAATACATACATAATGAATTACATAGTATTTCTGAAATTTTAAATTAAAATATATATCGACTTATCCTTATTGATTTGATTAGCATGTAAATAAATTTTAATTTTACTTCTGATATTGTGGAAGAATAACATATGATCAGGGGTTTCAATTTAAAACAAAAAATATTTGTGGAAATTTTTAGAAAAATAATTTAAATATACGTATAATATATTTATATTAAATTCGAAAATAAAAAAAATTATTTTAATTATAAATGAGGATGAAAATAAATTAAGCTTAAGGAAGAAAGTTTTCAAAAGTAATTAAATTAATATATTCTAATAATATTTTAGAAAAAAAGTAACAAGCTTTATACCTCGATCTTAAAAAAAAGACTAATTAATTACAATATTAATGTTTAGCAACTTAATTAAAAATTGTAGCTTAGTAAATCAGGATTTCGTACAATTTTAATACTTCCGTGCTTTTGCAAAAAATTTCTTTGGTAATAAAAAAAGCAACATGTATATTTTTCACAAATATTCAACAAAAAAGAGATAAGCATTATTACTTTTTGTTCAATTATTAGCTTTATTTATTTTATAAATTTCGCTTTTAGTTAATTTTGAATTTCAAATATAAAAATTACCTTCTTATTGTAAAGGGGATTTTCTGAAAGTAAAGCAAATGCAGCTGTCGTGCCTTGTGAATGTCCGATGTAGAATAACTTCTTGGCTCCAGTTTCATTAAGAGCATAATCTATCATAGCAGGCAAATCATATTTGGCCATGTCATCAAAACTGAAAAGAATGAACATCACTCATATATGACACGTATATGACACACGTAACATGAGAAATATGTACACATTAGGTGTATGTCTTTTTTAACCCTTTAAAGTACTGAAAATGATTTTAGTTCTCAAAAATTGACTTATTAATCTGAAAATTACTTAGATAATGTGTACATCACCTATTAGGCACTCATTTTTTATGGAAATAAGACAATTTTTGGAATAATAACAACGTTTCTGTACATTTTAATTAACATAAAGTTATGACGGCACAGATTTCAATTTATCAGGTATCAATTTAACGCAAAGAATCAAAGAGAAATCAAAGAAACGCAATATTGATAGAGTAAATCCTCAGTCATTTAAAGCACTATAAATATTACAAAAAAACATTTCAAAACATAATTATGGAAATTAATATTATGTTATTTATTTATTTTTTTTATACTTAACGATTCAAAGTGATACAATTAACGATCAACATATAAGTTGATAGAATCAACTTTTGAGCTTTATCGATATAGCAATCGCTTATGTCAAATTACCTCCGAAAAAACTAAAAAACTTTTGATCCCTCAAACTAAGGGAGAAAGTAAATTGATTTGTGCAGATTAATTTGATAATGTGTACAGTTACCGGTTCTCCATCTTTAGCGGTAATACACACAGGTAAATTTCAATGAGTGATGAATATTGCTTTATAATTGCAGTACTTTTTTTTGTTAGTGTATTGGGGTTCTCAAGGTTTAAACTTTGAGACATTTGTAAATCGGCTACCATATTTGAAAATATATCTCGAAAGTCAATATGTCATGGATGGACCCATCGTGACAAAGTGTTCAGACGGTATTCTTCGGAATGCAAGATTCTAGTTTCAGTTTTATCCATTGTTGAACAATGACAGATGGACATCAAATTTTTTTCTTTTTTGTGCAAAAAGATTCGTCAGGAGGCTCTCAATGGTCTAATGATTAGACAGCGATCATCGGAGCATAAATCCCCGGGTTCGACTCCAACAATAGTTGAACAATATAAGGTGGATATTGCTCTTCTGTATGGAAGAGTGCTCATGTGGGAGATCGAGTTTCTCGGGTTTCCTCCTAGAATATGTTCCACTATCTATGAAAAAAGTCCTCATGGTATATAACTTACTCGATTAACCTCAAGAGGCTTTTACAACTATTTCAACCGTTAGACTGTCCACTACGTGGTATCAAAAAGAAAAAATAAGCACCTGTTGGGAAGTGTGTTTGGGAGGTTTCTTATTTTTTGTACGCAAGGCACGTGAGCTTGGACAACTACATGTACTTCCCACTAATTATTACTCTCGGAAGATTCTGGAAGCTCAAAAATGCAATGCCACAGATTTGAGGTACTAGGGTAATATGCGCCTGATGTCCTGGAGCTTTTCAACTGTATCTGACAGGTTTTGCATTATGCAGTGCCAATGCATATCAAAGCAGTTCTCAAGTAGTTTTTCTTTTCTAAAAAAACATAATATAAATAACATTTTTAAATTCATTGATATTGCTTCGAAATTTAGTGCACTTTCAAACACGAGAAATATAAATAATCTTGAAAAAAATTAACATATATTTTTAAATTTTTTGAAGGAAGATGATCTAAAGTTTTTTAAGTATAAAAATATCCTTCATTTGAAACAGTTTTTTAAAAAATATTTTCAAAATTTGGCATAAATGTTATGTTGACAAAAGAAGAAAGATATTTAACGAACTTTTTGACCTCATGATTTACAAATTTGTTTTTTATTATTTCAATAGTGGTAGTAGTAATATGACAGAAACAATTTTGGAGCTTTATGCTCTTAGGCTTATAGCTCGCATTGAGTTAGATTGAGTTTTTTCACAAAACTCGTCAAAAATTTAGAACACCTAAAAAACAAAAAAACAAATTCGTGTGATTCTTATTATTTCAGTAATATTAATTTGAATAAAATTTTAATGTTGGTTTAAGCAAGGCAATAGTCTGAAGAATCAAAAGGGATTGCTTACAAATATTGTAATTATTAATTTAAAATTCTATTAATTAATAAAATTTTCAAAAATTTTAATTTTCCTTTCTGATTTAAACTAATTATAGAGTGGATGTTTCATCAAGTCTTTTTCTTTTTGCTTTTTCAGCTAATCTGCCATTCTATTGCCCATATGTTAATGGCTTGAATCAATGGAAAACGGCTTTTCAAACCGATGTTTTGTTCCTTATATAAGAAATCATTTTATTAACATATTGAACTTCGACAATATTCTCAGACATTTGATGGTGAACTTCGCCTTGTTTGCTGCCGCTCGAACAATGCAATTTGTAGGCAGGAAGGAAATTCGTCGACAAGTCTGATTTACAACGCCGTCTCAATACGATTTGACGTAAATAAAACGTTATCTGACGTCATGGATATTTTAAACCAATGAGAATCGTAATAAAGTGGCGAACGCAGGATCTCAACTGTAACGAAAGAAACAACCCCTTTATGGTTAATAAGAAAAGTAAAAATTTCTGACAATTTTTAAATAATTTACACAAAATTCTTTATTTTATGTTGTATACGAATAGAATATGGAGGAATACTTATTTGTTTACATAAAAATATGTGTATTTAAAAATATAAGAACTAAGTAAAAAGCTAGTACAAAAAGTAAAAAAATTTCAGACGTATATACACATATGAATGCATTCACTTTTGAAATTAACTATGGGAATTCGTAAAAAATATTTTTATAGCCTTAATTTTCAATTTAAGAGAAACTGTTATTTCTTTTTATCATTTTGATACATTTATAATTATAAAATCTTTAAGTATGATTTTCTTCTTAATCGTGAAATGATTTGAATCATTCATCTTAAATTCATAAAGCTCAAAAATAAAAGATGATTGGGAACAATAATTGTTAACTAACTAACTAACTAACACACACACACACACACAAAATTATCTAAGCATATTTTTGAGACTTCTTTTTCTCCTTTAGTCTTTGTATAAAACAAAGAAGGTAAAGCAAAAAGACAATTATATGACCTGGTACGTTCTTATCCAATACAATAAAAATCCTGTTTAAATTTGGCATGGAGAAGATTTTTTAGTATGAAAATTTTTCTTCCTTCTTGTGTCAAATAATGATACCTTTATCTTCCAGACATTATAAAATCATAACCTTTTGCCATCAGATTACCGCAACTCTTTTGAATTATTACCCAGATCTAATCTTTCATCTTAATGATATGTTTTTTTTAATGTATCATTTCTATAAGCTAACAAATACACTGGTTAAAACATCTTTAAAAGCTGCATTGTTAATTTAAGGATATTTTTTAAACTAGAAGAATTACCTAAATACGAACACATTTTATAAAATGAAGCATTTCTTTATATCTACCAACCTGTAGTTCCAAAAGGCGTATTGGGAAGGTTTGTATCTGACGTGATATTTGGAGTAACGATTTCCTCTCACGTTTCCAAGCCAAACGTCATAGCCTTTGTCTGCTAACAGGAATCCTACAGTAAAAAAACATAATTCTATATGTTTGATTTTCTACTAAAATTTGCTTTATTTTAGATTTTTCGTTTATTTTCTTATTCATTTTCGTATGGATGTAAATGGTGATAAATAAATTTATTAACTATGTGGGTAATTAATGGAACTATGGATTTATTAACTATATGGGTAATAAAATGGAAATGAAAATCAATATTGCAAGCTTGATTTGATAACAACAACAATCAAACTGAAAAATCACATTATTTAATATGAGTACTTCACATCTTTTTTTGTTGCTGTTGTAAAAGTAATTGTGACAAATTCTTTTGAAGAATTTGCCGGTATGTTTTTATGTTACTGAAAGTATTCATCAATACATTATAAAAGCACATATTGAAAACTATATAATTACAATTTAAAAATTTGTAATGATGAAATCATTTATGTATAAAAATATGTCGCTAAAAGAATTAAAAATGTGCAACATTTTGAAATTTAATTTTCTTACTTAATTATTTACATACGAAAAAATTCCCAGAACTTTTTTAATATGTTCACATAACCCATAAAATTATAGTCTCCTACAATGATGATATCTAATTGTTATTCTCCCAGACTTTCTATTGTGAATATTAATCATATTATCATAATATTTAATCATTGTAACATATTAAGCGTAAAAAATAACTAATTCTTCAATAATTAATTTTGGGGCTAGACCAAGTATAATTGCCAAGGGTAAACTCACATGAAATTAAAAAGTTACGCCAAATTCATGTATAATTCAAATAAATCACAATAAATCTTCATTTTGCACAACGAATCGAAATAAAAATGATTCGAATAGCATTCTGGTATTCGACAAGTCGCTTAATATATAGCTGATAAATGTTCTGGTGTGCAATAGTTAGTGGGTTTGTTATTCCATACTTTGTCATGGAACGGTTAAGAATCCATTTTAAGTTATTACCAAATAGTTCCATTTCAGTTAGCTTTATAGCCAAAAAACTGTAATGTAACAACCATACTTATGTGAAGACGTTAGGCACTAACTTACATATGTATTGATGCATATGATAATGATTCATAAAAGTGCGTTGGTGTCAAGAATAAATGTTGCTTGATAAATTGTAAATTTGTGCTATAGCTGCATTTCTGGTAAGTATACGAATAATATTTATCTGTTTGGGGAAAGCAAAGTACTTCCACGTGATCTCTGACGTCAGTCAGAAACAGTTGCTTTATGAAAACAGGATTTGAAAATACGTTAAAGTGAATGATGGAAAAGATACACTCGTGTATACAAATTAAGGATAATGCAAGTTCAGGCATAGGAGACCGAAAAGCAAAACAAATGTGACTTATTTGTAAAGTCTATTTATTAAACAAAAGGTAAAAAGTAAAAAAGATGCTATATGTTTGACATCATTAATAAAAATTGCAATTTAAAATCCCTGGAGCAAATTTCAAAAGAGAACCTATTTGCAAAAACCAATATAACGTGGTTGGTATGATGGTTAATACATAGTACGCCCCCCAGACACTGAAATACAGGCCGTACAACGCCTAGGCATGCTGAGTATCAAATTATCGATCTGATCTTGGGGAATATTACACCACCCACACATCAAGCAATGCTCTCCAAACTTCCGGTAGACATGTGGGAGGGGGTTGACGGACTGCAATTAATCGACAAAGCATCTCCCACACAAGTTCTATTGGATTCAAGTCTGGTGAGTATGCTGGCCAGTCCATACGGGTGATATCCTCCGATTGAAGGCACTCGTCTGCAATGTTTCCACGGTGAGGACAGGCATTGTCATCCATAAACAGAAATTCTGCACCCATGGCGCCCCAAAACAGACGTACATGTTGTTCCAGAATGACATTTCGATAGTTGTGGCCTGTCTTGGTTACATCCTGAACATACAGGTTGCTTCGAGCTGGGTACGTCCACAATCCAAATGGCCGATAATTCTACCACGTAAAACATCATCCAAATGCTTCCTTTGTGCCTAAACTATGCGTTTATTTCACTGAAAGACTTTAAGCCACTTATGAACAATTTTACTTCTTTGCAACCATTCCTTATGTACTCCTCTCTTACAATCTGTCATTGTGACGTACTATCGGCTCCACCTGGTGGTTTCTTGTAATTTGCATATTATTCTTCAAGATGTGTCTGATAATTCTACATGTGATATTTTTTATTTTAGAGTTCAATTTCTGTGTGATTCTGAATTATCTTTAATTTATGGACATGAGTGTATTTTGGCAAATGCAGTAGTAGTTTTATTGTTATATAATACAATGATTGATTTATCTTTATGTTAGTGTAATGATGTTTCTTGAAAAATATTGTTCACAGCAAAAAAAAAAAAAAATTAAGCATTGCAGAAATTTGCATGAACAGTTGTCAAACGTGTTTCGTGATAAAACATTAAGATTTTTTAAATTAGCAAAAATATTTTTTTAAATATAAAATGACTTTTTCTTCATAGCAAGCAAAAGAATAGCTTCTAAGAAAATGGATAAATATTTACCACACAATGGATTTCGGATAAATATTGATGGTTGCATTTAGATTTTCCCATAAGCGGTTCGAAATGGTTTATTAGAATCAAGTTAATCTAAGAATAAAAATTTCATAAAAATGTATTGAAGATTCTAGTTTTTAAACGATTTTCCAATTTTACGGTGCTTAATTAGAACTATTAACATGATTCAATAATTTAATCTTTCTTTTTTTAAAAACAGCAAAATACACAGTTAGGAAGTAAAAACTATTTAGCTACAGAAAGGGATAATACAATTTTGTTACATATGTGAAGCTTCTTTACTTCTAAGCCCAGTAGTCACTATACTTCACGTCAAAAGCTCAATGATCGAAATAAACTCTTTGCTTGAAGCATCTTGGACCGGACTGAGGTAATTACGACAACCCATCCAAAACAGGAGATGAGGACTACTTTCTATAGAATTTGGCCTTAATCCCGATTCCTATCTGCATTTATATTGTTACTAAACTTAAGAATTGAGCAATAAGAAAATGTTTGAAAGATTGGACCTTCGAGTAATTTCCTCCTTTTCTTAAGTGGAAAGAATTTCTAAGTGATGAAACATTTTGGAAATGATGAAGAACTGGAGAAGTCAAAGACCACCTGTAGCTTAATGAAGTAGCGTCAGTAGAATATGACCGAACTAATATGAAAAATGTTTAAATATAGGGGTTAATCATGTAAAGATGTTAAGAAAGATTCTTTACAGAATTGTTTTTCTCTAATGACATTGCATTTTTCATTTTTCACAACAAAACTGATTTTATTTTCTAAATGACATTTAATTTCGTTTTCAATTCGATTAATAACTTTGAATTTAACTTTGGATAGTATAAAAGTGTAATTCATTAGAAACATTTTTAGTGAAATCTGTTTAAGCAATGACATTATTTAAAACAATCTGAGATGAAAAAATATTCATTTTACAATTGAATACTTAATAATGAAAATAAACTATTTGAAACGATTTTCAATTCATTTTTGTACATTTTTTAAAGCAATTAATTATATAAAATCAATGGTTTTATAATTATATATTGACATATTCAAACACTACACACAAGTACTAGAAAAACTAATATAGGTACACATATACAAATGTTGTTATTACTTATGACACTTGAACAAGTCAAGATTACTAGCCGAAAGTTATGCGACATTGTCAGAAAAATGTGGCTTTCGTTTAATCAGAGAACCACGAAGGTAAAGTACGTCTTTGCTCTAAGATTCCTCCGATTAATGTCACCCTAAGAGGATCCACTCCCACAAATTTGACATTGATTTGGAGAAGTCGGAAATTTACTCCAGATCATTACACCCATGATAACTGCTTAGCAACCAATTGCAGGACTTTCAATTCAATAGATTAAACGAACACGTATATCGCATATACTCAATGGGTCTTTAGTGGCATTGGGAATCTCTTCCGGGCGATGCTTTAACCACTAGGCTACCACGGCCTATCATATGCAAATAAACATGGTATGCGGTAGATAAATTTTATGTAAGACAAGTAGGTTTAGGTAAGGATTTTAACCAACTAAGGCTGCTACAATGACAGGTTATTAAGATTTAAGTGGTTTTAAAGAAGGTCATATATTTGGTAAATGAGAGAAGGGAAGATCGAGTCTCTGAAGTGGCAATGAAGTTAGGATTTTCGTGTACTGTCATTTCATAAGTGCATTGTGAATATTAACTATCCAACAGAACATGGAATCTCCAACAAAGTGAAGACAGATAAAATTTTGAAACAATGAGATTATCAATGATTGAAGAAGATTCTTAAAATTCCCAAGACATGAACATTACTGTGCACATTTGAAATGACTTGCAACGAGCTGTTTACAAAAGATCTTTTCTAAAACACATTTCTGCAGATTTGTAGATTGTCTTGCAGGATTCATGATGTGAATTACCACCATAATATCTTCAGGCATTAGTTACGTCCATGGTATTTCTTGTGCACTTCTATGTGTTTATGAGGGCTCTATACGATGTTGGGTAAGTTTGTTTGTTTTCTAGCAGTTGAGTGTAATTCTAATGCTTTCCTTCTCTGTAAAAAATGCATTTTTACCTTAAAATTGACAGATTGTCAAGAGCATCAAAATTAACTATTAATAATAATTGTCAAAAATATTTACCTAAGCTTTGGTTGGGAAAATTAATTACGAAATCAGAAGTAGATGACAACAATCCGTGCACAAGCAGGACTAAGTTTCCATTCTTGTTAGTTTTTAAGCCTTTTTTACCATGTGGTATTCTTTGTACTGAAAGCAAAAAACCATCATCTGTTTTTATAATATGATCTTCTACTGGATAGCCTTTTGAAGATATTAATTCCGACTGAAAATTATAAGAATCATCATCAGATTATTCTTAATAAACAAAATTAATTTCTTAAAATTCACCAAGGGATTGATTAGTATAAACTATTTAATGATTAATCAAATACAATTACTACTTGCAAATGCAGATTGTAAATCAAGAAAGTAAACTGATATATATATATATATATATATATATATATATATATATATATATATATATATATATATATATATATATATATATATATATATATATATATATATATATATATATGTAAATTTCAAGTTTTAATATTATTATTAAAAATGAACTGAATGTTAATGGATTAAAAGGTGTAAAATAATTCATATAGCATATTATCATTGAGACTAAGATTATATTTAGTTTTTCAGTGTATATTCTTAAATTAACCAAAATATAAAAAATAATAATTTCATTAAAAAATTGAAAGTTTTTGAAAGAAAATTATTTTAGATTACAAGCATAAATAAATATATATATATGTTATATTTGTAATATATATTTATGTTTGGTTGGGCGGATAGGCCTTCCACTCAACCAACGAAACCAAAATGTCAGATCTGGTTATTTAAACACTTGATCTAGAACAGGGGTGGGTATTGGGGGACCAAGATCGACCGGTGGATTGTTAAGATATTTTGGGTTGATCGACTTTTATCAATCGCATGCCTAAAAATATGCTCTTACATGTTTAATCCCAAATCACCATTAAAAGTAATGGAATGTAAGAGAAAAATTAAAATAGTTCTTGATCCAGAAAAGTCTAATTACCTCAGATATAAAGATGAAGATGATTTAAAACAATATATAATACGCGGTTGCGATTACAAGGAGAGAATTTCTAAATTTTCGATTATCTCACCTTTGTGTAAATTGATCATAGTATTTAATACCTCACAAAGGATGTTGGAACGAATAATTGTGACACAAGCATTACACAGAAGAGAATTATAAAGGATTAATAGTAACTCAAGAGGGGAAAAACAAAAAAAGATTTCATTGGAATTACATGAGGTTTCCCAAGTGGCCACTTTCGTTGGAGACAACACATTGAATGAAAGAAATTTTGAACTATTGTCAAGCGTAACATAACAAAAGCAATCTACGTAACTTTATACTCAATATATATATATATATATATATATATATATATATATATATATATATATATATATATATATATATATATATATATATATACAGTATGTCCACTAAAGTCCCTTGCCACCCTCTTATCTTAACTTCAGAACGGCTGCTGCTATATTCATAAAAGTGGTGTCTTGGTATAGTAAAGTAGCCATGCGCTACTGAATGAAACCACCTACCGCGCCACCTGGTGGAAAATTGTGGAGTTAGTTTTCATATCTAATGCTGTGCATGTATTAATAAAAATAATTCAAACTAATGAGTTTAATAATGAGATAAATGCATTACAAAAAAATAAAAATATCGGGTAATAGTAAAATTTTATCTCTAAATCCATTTCTTGATAATTCAGGTTTTCTTAGAGTAGGTGGTCGTTTGAGACATGCAAATTTAGTATACGATCAGAAACATCCTATTTTGCTGCCAACAAGGCATATATTAACTGATATCATTGTTAAACATTTTCATGAAAATCTTTTGCATGCTGGTTCACAATTTGTTCAATCATCTATTGTAGAAGGATATTGGATTGTAGGTGTTAGAAACTTAATTAGGCGTTTAATCAGCAAATGTGTAAAATGTTGTAGAATAAGAGCTTCTGTAACCAATCAAATGATGAGCGATTGACCATCATCTCGCATTTCTCCTGCTCCTGCATTCTTGCGATGTGGAGTAGATTATGTTGGTCCTTTTCAAATTAAAGCATGTAAAGGTAGAGGCGCCAAATCATACAAAGGGTATATAGCACTTTTTTTTACTACAAGAGCTATACACCTAGAATTAGTTACTGACTTATCTACAGATGCGTTCATTGCATCTCTTAAGAGATTTATTTCTCGTAGGGGTAAATGTAGTGATATATACAGTGATTGCGGTACCAACTTTATTGGTGCAAAGCGCAAACTCATGGAAATCGAGAAACTTAGGAACTACAAAAATTATAATCAAAATGTAAGCAATTTTATGTTTGAAAATGGTATTAATTGGCATTTAAATGTTCCAGGTGCACCTCACATGGATGGACTATGGGAAGCTGGCATAAAGTCTACCAAATTTCATTTAAAACGCGTTATAGGGGAGACAAAACTAACTTATGAAGAATTTGAAACATTGCTAACTCAAATAGAGGCTTGTCTTAATTCTAGACTTTTAACTGCATTATCAACCGATCCAAATGACTTATTAGCATTAACACCTGGTCATTTTATTATTGATAGGGCATTAACAAGCATTCCTGAACCAAATTACGTTGATGCAAAAGTTTCTTTTCTTTCAATTTGGCAGCATATTCAAAAAATGGTGCAACAGTTTTGGAAACGTTAGCATAAAGAATATCTCACACGGTTGCAACAAAAGCCAAAATGGCTACTGCCGACTAAAAATTATCAAATTATTGATTTATGCTTATTAAAAGAGGACAATTTATTCCCAACAAAATGGAAAATGGGTAGAATAATTCAATTGCATCCTGGACTTGACAATAATGTTAGGGTAGTAACACTTAAAACATCAGATGGTATATACAAAAGAAACATAACAAAATTATGCCAACTTCCTGTGTAACGCCAATTTCATGCTTCAATTTAAATAAAATTTCATTTCTTACATACGTGCAGTTTTATACTTTTATTGTATATTAACATATAAATCTTTCTTTCATTTAAGTGTTTGTTATATACTTTTTCATTCAAGTTCATTTATGTTGTATAACTAATCTTTATTTGTATATGCATGTTGCATAACCTGTTTCTTTGAAATAATATTTCAAAGTGAGTGGCATGTTTCGTGACCCTGTATACCCAATGTTCTTTGTCATCTTTGTTCTTTGTCAGTCAAGCAATAAAATTTGTAAACAACGAACGTGTCGTTTCTGCGTACCATAGAAGGAAAAAGCAGAAAACTAACAGAATTTACACAGGAGATTAATTTAATTTTAATTAAATTATATTGCAACCACACATGCTCTTCTTTATATCACCATAAGTCAATACACCGGATCTTCTGCAAGATCGATATAGAACAAATACTTTCTAATAACTAAACAGCATCGCTCATACCCGTACTAATCGAAGCAAACTAGGACGATAAAAGCAGACGCATCCAAAACGGTTGCGGAAAATAGATCTCCTTATGTAAATCAGCGTTTATGGAATCAAGAACCAGGAAAGGGAAATCAGTAAAAGAATCACGAGAGTGCGCTTAATACCATAGAATCGGAATTTGTTTTGCGATTATGAAATCAATTGTTCAGCTTTTATTTTAAAAACAAATGAACTTAAACTATCATGGCTACCTGATCTACCAGAATCCATGAGATAGTTTATTATAAGAAAATAATTTTATTCAACAATCTTGGAGTTTCTTTTTTTTTTTAAAAAAAAAATGAATTGCTTTTTGCCAGAATTTTTATAAATTTTTATTTCCTCGTCAAACAAATAAAATGTACATGTTTTGTAAGTGATTTAAAAATTATCAAGAGGTTTTTAAAAATAATTTCAAGAAAGAAATTGTAATTCATATCCTGAATATGATAGTTACACTTGTTTTCCTGTTTTAAGGTAGCTTTTAGTGCAAATTAAATACAAAGTGCAAATTATTACATTTACAAGTGCACACATATATACTTATATGTGAGCTATGTGATTATTTTACTAATTCACATTGATGATTTTACGATTGAAATCGTATTTACATTATAATTTTGATGATTAGGATAAAAAGGAGGGTAGAAAATAGTGGAAAATAATTATATCATATTTAACAAATAAGGAAGCAACTTAATTATTTTCAGAAGGTAACATTCTTGAATTAAAAAAAAGCCCCTTTTTTCTGCTTTTATGCGGATTATTGAATTACGACTCTTTCAGAGTGCTTTTATAATTAAACAATTTCCACGCCTTTTTTTTATGAATTACATGGTAAAATGTACTGAAAGCTAATCGAATCGGAAACGTTAATATTTGAAACGTGAATAATAAGTAAGATCAAGTAATCAGCATTATAAACTACAAAAATATGTATTATTTTTATTTAATTATATTTTTTATTAAGTCATCTATATACTATATACTTAATATTGTGAATTGTGATATGTACAATAGATGAAGGACCTATTTTACTCATAGTAGGCAAGATAATAGTTAATATTTTGAAATCCCAATGAAAACAAGCATAATGACATTTAAAAGCCTTTATTTTCTTTTATGTAATTGTTTTCCTTTTTTTTAGCATATATTTTATTATAGAATATTATAGGGGTAAATATGCTTATATGTATGTGAATTAGTCCTTTATATGTATTGTTTTATTCACATTTTTATTTGCAAATGAGTGATTTGCGAAAAAATGGTAAAAAAATAAGTAACGTTTTCAAGCAAACTAAAAGTTTTGCAATACTATTTCATATTTAAAGCCAAATTGTTTGCCAAAGAATTACGCATTTTTTTAGTAGGCCAATTTCTTTTTCTCTCATTTTATATCTATTTTAATATTTTTTTACACCTTTATTACTATAAAATTTCCAATTTAAAAATTTCTATCAAGTTTCATTTTTTTAAAACAAATTTGATTGGGTTAAATTTTTATAATTATTAAAAAAAATGAAGGGATTTTGTAGATTATAGTTATGACTTTTCCTTTTGCCACTTCATTTTTGTTTCCTGCTGAATATTTCTCCAATTTTGTATAAAGCAGAATTACGGGCTATACTAATTTCATTTTAAGTATTATAGCGGAAAATGTTTTTATTCAAATTTGTTGATGTTAGAACTTTTTTTACAAAACAAAACACTTGAATAAATTGATAATTTAATTGAAAATAAATTATCTTAAATAAAAATTGATATAACTATCTCAAAAATTTAATTAAAACTGTCTGAAAATAACAATTAAAATATCCTCAAATTAAATTTTTTTAAACAATTATATGTATAATAACACTTGATAACATTTTAAATATCGAGACAACAGAGTGATTTTTAAAATCTGTTAAGCCGTAAAATTTGTGGAAGATAGAGAAATTATAAATAGTAAAGATAACTTACAACGTTTCGTAACACATCGTCATCGTGGCTTAATTCATATAGTTTTGTGAAGTCCCTAGGATAATCATAGCAGAAAACTTGGACAAATAAAAATGCTGCTATTATTACGAGGAATTTCATTATTAACAGAACCGAGAGACAATATTTTTCTGTAACTAATGCACCGTTATGAGCGTGACCTTTTCTTGAAATACTTTTCAGTATAACCTTCGACAAATATGCAACAAATGTTGAAATTATTCAGCTGTCGTTCGTGATTTGATCTTCGTTAATCTTTTCCAATTTCTTATATATTCCTTTTTTTATAAATTTTCTTCTACCTCAAACATTACTAGAAATTTGAAGATACTAGAAATTGTGACTATGATTATTTATTAGAGATAAAACACATTTTTCACTTAGGATTTTTAGGTTAGCGATAAATGATTTAATTGAGATAACTGAATGATTACGGGCTTTGAAATTGATAATAAAAGATTAGATATCACTCTATTAGATACCTTTTGATTTACTACATATTCCTAAAATATGAGAAACACTGAGGTAAATAATGAATTTAAATTCTTATAATTTTAACTTCCTATATAAGAATATTTTTTTATATCCTACGCCCGTCTTCTTTGGTCAGCATCTCTACCAAGAGTTGACGAGCAGCCCAATAAACTGATGATGAACCATGAAAATATTTGATCATCGAAGATAACTCTCCGGGTGTTAATGATAATTAATTATTAGTATCCGTAGAGTTATCTTCAAGAAGATTTGAGTCAATGCCTTAGGTGATCATTATCCACATCCCCTTCGTGCCACAGAGATCAACAAAGCAAATCCTTGACTTCATTAAGATGCAAACGCTTCTGCAAATAGTCACGTCCAGAAAACGAATGAAAACAATCAATTCCAACAGATAGAAGTAGGGAAGTGGGGATTCTATTTCTTTTGTAGATTAACTTCATACAAACAGCTGCATTACTATACAATTTACTGACATTATTTTTTAATTTACTGTAAATGATTCTTTTGATAAGGATCATAATAGGGATGATATGATCTTCATCTGAATATAATACTTTACATTGGTTAATAATAAATCATTTAATTAGTTACTATGTGCGTGAAAATAAATTTTATTTATAGAAATATATTTAGTTTTTTTTATGATTTAAAATTAATATATTGTTACTATGTGCGTGAAAATATATATTATATTTGTAGAAATATTATCTAGTTTTTTTATGATTTAAAATTAATTTTTATAAATGATGTTATGTTTCGAAATATACTTAAACAAAGTTTGTTTTTAAAAATGTTTATTAAGTTATTTTTCAAGCAATTTTTCGTATTACAATCAGATAGTTTTAATTTACAAAAATTTTTTATAACATATATGATATTTTTGCACAACAAAATATATTATCTCTTACAACCAAATGAGATATTTTGGTAATAAATCCCATAATTCTATTTCCAATTTATATAAATAGCAGAGACCATAAATATTTTATACACAGGAAATGAAACCCCAAGTATTTCATATGCAATATAGCAAGGAAAAAATGGCTGAATTGTTATTGCCATGAATTTTAAGCATTATACCGGCATGTGATATTGTATTTTGTTTAATAGGTATTTTAGCAAATTATAAAATACAAAACAATGAAATATTTACAGTCTTAATTTCTTATTTTGGTAAAAAGTTTGCTAACTAATTAATATATTAAAAAGAGTAAACAGTAAGAACATACATTAAATAAATGTCACTAAATTTAATAAAGTAATAATATATGTGTTATTGTTGTTGTTACTTCTGACACTTGGACAAGCCAAGCACGCTATGTCGTTGGCTATGCGAATTTAAGTCAGTAGGGTCCATATTTTGCTTAACCAGAGTACCTCGAAGTATGATAAGTATGACTTTGTTCTAGATATATAAAAGTATGACTTTGCTCTAAACATCTCCGATAGATGGCACCACCAGAGTATCTACTCCCTCAATTTCGACATTGATCCGAAAGGAGAGGAAAATTTCTCCAGACCATTACACCCATGGTAACTGCTCAACGACTGATTATAGGACTTTCACTTCCACAGTTTTATACATGTAGCATGTATTCGGTGCACATATATCGCATATACTCTGTGGGTCTTTGGCGGCATTGGGAATCGAACCCTGTCCTTGCGCACGGAAGTCCGATTCCTTAACCACTAAGTTACCACAACCCAATTATTTCGGCTGTTTTTATCCAATTGGTAAAGCATAACTCAGGGCTAGCTACACGGAAGCATGTTAGTGCAACAACAACGGCCTAATTATATATGTTCATATACTATGTAAGTATCAAAATGTTGAAGTTTCATATTTATAAAAATTTACTTGTATAAAAGTAATTATCTTACTTGAAAATATTAATCTTGAGTTCATATTTGTGTATGTGTCCAATTATATTTTCATTCTTAAATATATTTGTATTGTGCATTTGAATTACGCATCTTATTTATGCACGGATTTTCAAACACTTCCACCAATTGTGCAATAATTTAGCTATGCTATGTAAGTTTTCAACTGCATGCCTACCATTTCAAACACTTCTCTATAAAATTTTCGTTTCTATATTAATTTCCTAAATCTATATAAAGATTCTTGTTTAGTTAAATCTTTTATATTCTGACCAACTAAATCTATTTTCCATGTTAAGAAAAATTTCTTCCGTTCCCTTAATGTTGATTATAATTGCTCATCTTAGTTTAACCACACTGACATGGGGTAATTAATAACATAACAGCTGAGTGCTGAAATAATGCATCTGAACATGATCACTATTATCAAGTCAAAGGACGTTTTGTACATGAAAGATAAAATTCATATTTCGCAAGTGAAAAACAGAATATTGTTAATCATCCTCAACATTTATGAGTGCATGAGGAAAACTGAAATTATGCAACCATTGCTGGTGTTCCCAGCTGTTAATATCAAACCTGATCTGACTACTGGTTCATAATGAAGCAGTAACACATATTAAAAACATGAAAATAAGGTATATATGTAAATTTGTTAAATTAAATAAAAGCTAATTTAGTAAAAAATAATCTTTTAGAAATTTTTAGCATAACTAGTGAAAAAATAAACTTAAATTACAAGAAATAGAAAATATTTTTTAAGAAATTAGAAAAAGAGTTTCTACTAAAAACCAAAGTAAATGTTAATAAAACAAAGAAATATAATGAGTAATAGTGGTAAAATTAAGTATAAAAATTAAAAAAGTGTGTGCGTGCGTGAAGAAGAAAAAAAAAAAAAAAAAAACAATATTGACAAACGAAAGCGAACTTGTACATCCTTCTCTTCAGGGATAGTGGGATAAGGGGAACGCATTTCGAATTCATTTGAGTAAAGATTCTGACGAGTCAACAAACTAAAATATACAAATGAACTGCTTGCAACACTATCGAAATAAAAATTAATATCAATTAAAAATTTAAAGCAAAAAACCGAAATTAAAAATTTCAGAAATGAAATTATTGAAATATAACTGTACCGTTTAACATGCTTGAATATTGTTTTAAATGCTCAACGAGTTTATTAATAGATAAGTTTTCTTAAGCCATGGAATAAGTGCAATAGATGTCATTGTCTTTAAGAACCTTAAATTAACAAACACTCAACTGAGATTTTACGAATTAATGGTTGATCTCTATCATCGTCTCATAAACGTATTAATAATTTTAATTTCCACTTCGCACTAAACTTTGAACTCATTTTTTGGCATAGGTGCTGTATTCTGATGCCAAATTCTGAGATAGGTGATTTTTCGGCGGATTTTATAATATATCTGGCAACCTCGTTTTTATTACGTCATACATATGGAGACCTATAAGAATTATGCAAAAAATTCTATTTTGTTAACCCTAGTATTTACGTCATCGCGAACGTCACGATACGTTATCTTGGCAACATTTCTTCATCGCCAAAAGATTCAGAATTTGGAATCATGGTTTATACCGCACCTGTGCCCATTTTTTATAAATTCATTTTCTTTCGATTTTCATTTGTCTTCAAAATGTTTTTATTGGAGAATCATAAATCCTTCGCATTGCAGATAATTAAGCTCACTGCTGTTGTTAGGGTCTCGAATTCTTTAAGCAATTCGAAAAAGGAGTTTCTCTCGCCTAATCTAACTCTCATCTTACTGTCCATACGTCAGAGTATAATAAGTAGGTTCAAATGAAAATATCATAAGATACTTTTGCAAGGAGAGATAATGGGTTGAAATTGCCACATGAAACTGAAATCCTAGATGAAATATACTTATTAACCTGTGCTTGGAACGATGTGGCAAAAAACAATGATTATTTTAACATGCAACCTTTATTTGATAAAAATCTTATAATCGATGAAAGCCGAGAACATTTATCTGACGAAATGTGTGAAGACGAGTTCCTCATCCATGAACATTGATTAACTCATTTCTGTCCGAAATTTCATTTCCGGATTTCTTGAACGTAAGCTCAGAAATTGTGAGCAAGTAAAAGGGGCAAATCATCATATAATCTTTTTGGAACAATTTCATTGGCAAGTAGAGAAATGAAATAATATATTGTCAAGCTTACAAAATCATTTGTCATAAGATTCTTTTTCAAAAACAGCTATAAGCATCAAAGCAAATGCATTAATATGTATAACTAATAAAAATACAAGTGTAAAGCCATAAAATATTAACATAATAAACAATAGTGGAAAAATAGATGAGAGAAAATGAAATGCATAAATAAAAATTTATTTCCAGTAACTAGTAGAATAGAAAAAATACCTTAACTACATATTATTTTAACCCGTGAGCACGTATGTTTGGTCTTAGAGGCCGGTTCTTCTTAAGACACATTTTAGAAACTTACTCTTTTTTCGAAAGCATTCCAGGTCTTAGGTTGCTGCATTTCATAGTCAACTTCTTTTCCCTTCAACTGATATTTTTGATGTTAGAGTCTCTAAGGCACACAACGATGAGCTGGTAGCAGAATGGTAGGTGTTCTTGTATTCGATTCAACAGTTCGTGGGATCGAATTCTACATTGAGTTTGGATGCCAGTTAAGCTTCAGAATCCCCTTTCAACCGTAGCTCACGTTCTAATTAGCCCCAGGCTGAACAAAAGAAGACTGTTGAGCAACAATCAAACCAAGGCTCTAACTAAGGATCGGAACGACTTTTCGTGAATATAGATTTGTGTTAAATTTTTCTGAATACTGTAATGGAATGATATTTATCATACATGAAGGAAATGAAATGGCTTGAAGCCATTTTAGATATCTATCAACTGATGAAATATTGATAAATATACTGCCAGACATTGAAAATGCAACACCAAGAAGGCGTTGCCAGAAAGTGACGAAACTCAGCTAACTGGGAGAGACAGCAATGAGCCATAAGTGATTTACATTTGGAAGTGATATCCATAATACAGAGCTAGAACAGGGTCAGGCCAGTAAGTTGTTGGAACACAGTGGCCGGTGATACACGAAGCAACACGTGTAGGTACAGATTCATTGCGAATCGTCCAAAAAAAGACCTAACTAGCAAAAAGTAGCTGCATTCAGTACAACCACGAAGAGATATTGGGCTCTGTGGTATTCACTTCAGCTTAGAAACGGCCAACTACATCAGAAATGGGAGACCGATGACGGTTAAACATTCAGATGGCAGCTGCTGCTTCTCCGATCGAGAATTCCTGACGTTTTAAAGGAACTCCAATTGCAGCCGGACAGGAGGACATTTCGACAATGTGAAAACTCTGCCGAAAATTCGAGAGCGCTACTTCTGGAATAATGCAAGAACTGATGTGGAAAAGTGGTGCAAGTCATGTGACCCCCTGCGCTGCTCGGAAGGGACCGAAGAGACGTAGCAGAGGAAAGCTGCTCATTTATAACGTAAGAGCGCCTTTCGAAAGAATCACACTTGATATCTTGGGTTCTATTCTAAGATTGTCTGAGGGTAAAAAGTACATCCTGGTTGTCATGGATTTCTTCACTAAGTTGCTACAAGCATATCCCATTTCCGATCAAGAGGCTACAACTGTATCAGAGACGTGAGTTCAGCAGTGGATTATCAGATTCGAAACACCTCTTAGATTCATTCCGACAAACTGTCAAATTTCTTCTCTGCTATGTTTAAAAGATTTTGCAGGACATTAAACATAGAAAATACGTAAACTACACCTCTAAGTAGAGAATTGGAGGGCTTAGCGAAAAGGTATAACCGTACCATCCTGAATAACTACGCATTCTAGTTGTCAACGAACCAATAAGAATGGGACCCAAAGCTGCCGTTGTTCTATGAAATTACCGGCTATTCCCCATCACAAATGCTTTAATATCTTAATCTGCGTTTGCCTTGTGACTTCATGTTTGGGACACCTCCAGCTACACGTTCATCGCCTGAAGAGTACCTCCAAGATCTACGTGTCCGTCTTCAGACTGCACGATTCATGGTTATTCATCTTGAGACTATGCACGATTCGCGGTTATTCGTCTTGAGACTATTCACTATTCGCGGTCATTCGTCTTGAGACTATGCACGATTCGCGGTTATTCGTCTTGAGACTATGCACGATTCGCGGTTATTCGTCTTGAGACTATGCACGATTCGCGGTTATACGTCATGAGACTATGCACGATTCGCGGTTATTCGTCTTGAGACTATGCACGATTCGCGGTTATTCGTCTTGAGACTATGCACGATTCGCGGTTATTCGTCTTGAGACTATGCACGATTCGCGGTTATTCGTCATGAGACTATGCACGATTCGCGGTTATTCGTCTTGAGACTATGCACGATTCGCGGTTATTCGTCTTGAGACTATGCACGATTCGTGGTTATTCGTCTTGAGACTATGCACGATTCGCGGTTATTCGTCTTGAGACTATGCACGATTCGCGGTTATTCATCTTGAAACTGTGCCCGGATCAATTTAGCAAATGAGAATATGAAGTCCTGATACGACACGAAAACTACAGGACTTAAATTCAATGAAGAGGGCAAAGTTTGTTTGCATAATCCCACAGGATGCAAAGGACTGCCTCCCAAGCTTCAGTCATTTTGGGACGGTCCCTATACAATCCTGACAGTACTAATCAAAGTCGCGGATCGTATCCGTAAATCAGGTACCTCAAAACCTAAGATTGTTAATTATAATAGGTTAGCCCAATACTATGGTCGTATTTCCTAGCAAAATAATCAAATTTCTTGACCAGTCACTCTTATAAATATTTGTATAGTCATTATTATTTGTATATAATTGGCATTATTTATAGTTATAATTTTTGCAGAATGTTGTTTAGTTGTATTGTAGATGAGCATGTATATATTTAGTATTATTGTAGTATTAGTTTATTTAGATGTGAATTTTGCGTCAGTGATTTATATGAATTAATTTTTTTTTGTGCATGGTAGCTGTCGATTATGTTTCCTGTCCAGCGGTTGTACTGCCGGGAACATGTTGTCCTTGGGGAGGGGACAATATTGCGAATTCAGTAAATATTGAGTTTTATCTCATAAAATGTTGGATGATGACAACTTTGACTTGTAACTTTGAACAAAGATCAAAGAAAACTATAAACATTCAAACAGTGGTTCTCTCCAATATTATTAATCTCATCTGAGGAGAAACGTATGTTTTAACCCATCAAACGATTGATGGTGACAACTTTAACGTGCATATGCTCGGCATCAACTAAGGCTGTCTCAAAGTAGATAATGAATAATCTAGCTATTTCTCTAGCATTCAAATCTTTGAAAACACTTATTTCCTAATCATGTTAAATGAATTTCAAACTTCCTGTTTTTGGTTATAAGCAGTTAAATTCAATTTTTCAATAAAATATTTTCTGTTTTACAGAATATTTTAATTTCCGTAAGTTTTTGAGCACTTGATATCGATTTCTATATGACTTAAGTAACTTAAAGTTTTAACTGTGTTCCTTTAATTATCTACAGGAAGTAACACAGGCTTATTTTTCTACTTATAGACAATTTTGGTATTAATTTTTTAAATGCCAGTGAACAGCATTCAAAAAATTAATACCAAAATTGTAAATAAATAGTAAATTAATAAAATATTAAATGTGAATCACATACATATATATTTTTAGTTAACACGAATTTAATTACAAAATATTTAAAGCATTTCATAATCTCTTTTGAAAAACTTTACAGATTTGCAAAGTTTACTAAATTTCCATATCAATATATTTACTTCATTTGTAATTTTAAATTCATAGGATCTTGTATTTAGTTTTTAAAAGTATTATTTTATGCAGTTAAAAAATGTCAGTATAATTTAAACAATTAACAGCGAAGTTGAGCTTAAGAATTTTAATTATTATTTTTAATTCAACACATTACTATAAATCATTTTACTTAAAAAAACAGCATATTAATATTCTCTGTTTGATTACGAATATATGTACATGCTTATTATTTTTAATAGAATGTTCACAAAATATTATAGTGTTATAAATTTTATGAATATCCTATATAGTCAGAAATTTAAATATTCATTGTGTTAAGAAAAAAATCATGAGAAGATAATACAGCCGTGGTAGAAATCATATCTCGTTCTTAAAATATTACTTTTCTAATATTATCAATATAACTTTCAACTATTTCGCAAGATGGCAGCACTATTTCAAATTGAATAAAATATATCTTAAAAACTGTTTCCTTTTGATAATATCAGACTGTTACTGCGTTTTAATATCCTTTATTTTAATGTAGAATTAATATTTTTTAAAAATAATTTTAATAAGGAATAATCATATTTAGAAAAATTGGTGTTTTCATTTAAAAAGCTTTTATTAAAAAATAATTGCTTTTGTTATAAAGACAATTCCACTTTTCCAACTGAACCAAATTTTGGTGTGTTAAGGATTTTGCGAGCCCTCTCAGCTTTCACAATATCACCAAGTTACTTTATCATCATATATTGAGGCTGTGAGGTTATCTGTTTCAAATTTATCTCAGTTTTACGACATTTTTAAATTATTTAAATGGAAGTGAATCACTACATGATATTAATTATTTTTAGTTTAATTAATTGTAGTAAATTAATAATGAAAAATGATTCATGATCATGAATATTTATAAAAAATATATTATAGTTGGTGTGTAAAACATTAACTATTCATCTTGGGTAATATTGATATTATTTTCCCGTGCGAGAGACAAAGCTGTTTAAGAGGAATAAATATTTAAAATTGCTTTGGGAATAATTTCTAAGATTTTCGAGGATGAACAGGAGCAAATATTGAAAGAAAATATCAAAAATCAACTCATGCTACTTCAACTAGTGCTAAGTGATTAACTACAACCGCAATCTCGATGCTTTTCACATTTAGCCACTTCAATTTATTATTTATTTTTGTTTCCCTAAAACTTTTCAGATGACTAAACGTTTCAAATGGGGATGTCAAAAGTGATTTAAATACGTTTTCTTATGAGCATAGATCAGAAGATTAATAATTGAGAATTTTGTTGGAAAGATAGGAAAATATTTGGCACAAATGCCGTATAATTCAGGATGCCAAATTCTGAGCTAGGTGATTTTTTGGCGAAATATCTTATCTATCTAGCAGCCTGGTTTTTATTACGTCATAGATATGAAGACCTATGAAAATTATGCTGAAAATTTTACTTTGGCAACCCTAGTATTTACGTCTCGCACACATCACAATACGTCTTCTTGGCAACATTTCTTCATCGCCAAAAAAATTCATAATTTGGAATCCTGAATTATACGGCATCGGTACCAAATATTTGAAACAGAAATTAGAAAAATATTATTCAATACAACAGTATACATGAAAAGAAAATAATCTTTCATTCTCCCACGCACAAAGAAGATAAAAGAAATAACTTGTTGAACAGCAAGATAGTAAGATAAGTAAAATGTTATGATAAATAAGTTTAATGGTCTTGTGATGTTTTATACATTTTTATCTTAATTTGCGACATTTGATCAGCATTGTATTTATTTTTTCTATCAAATTTATAAAAAATATTTCTTTACTTTAATGCTTGAAACAAAAAGAACTTTATGAAAAACGTATCGCACATGAAAGCTTCTTCTTCGGCTTTAGAAAAACACAGACTGATAATTTATCATACTTTTCAATACAGATTTCTTTGAATATGAATTTAATAGAAATTTCATCCAAGTTATGCTTTACTAATACCAAAAGGCACAACAGCCGTAAAATCCATGATTCTAAATTCTGAGTTTTTTTGGCGAAGAAGAAATATTGCCAAGATGACGTACCATGACATGCGCAATGACGCAAATATTGGGCTTACCGAAATAGAATTTTCTGCATGATTCTTATAGGTCTCCACATCTATGACGTAATAAAAACGAGGTTGCCAGATACATAAGAAAATCTGCCAAAAAATCGCCAATCTCAGAATTTGGCATCATAGATTATACGGCCTCTGTGCCTACCAAAGGAGTATAATACTTGATTAACATATGAGTTTTTCAAGCACTTCAGTGACCGTTTTAACAAAATGTTTCTCCAGCAGATTAATATAATATCTAATTTATTATTTTTAATGAAGAATTTAAATATAATATGATAAAAGTGCAAATAAAAAATATGATCGAACGCAAGAGTAATGACGTCCAAATTTCTTGCATTGAGAACAATTAAATATATTTTTGCTAATATCTGACGAAAAATTATACATTTCTTACAGAAAAAAATTATACGACATCAGTAGAATAATAATAAAATATATAAAACAATTTCTAGAAACTAAAGCCATCATAATTAACAAACAAACAAATGTTTCTGCTCAAAAGTTATTATTTTTTTTTTAAGATTTTTGTTCAAAAATGCAACGCAATTATCTACACTAAAGGAATTCCAATCGATATTAAAAAACTTTTTTTCTATCTCATAATAAAATATAAACATTATCAGATTAGATTAACTGCTAATCACACTTTCATGTTAGTGAAACATAGTTATAGTTCCGAATACTAAGTTCATTTTAAAAAGAACTGTTCAAACTAATACTTGGTCACGCGGAAAATTGCATTATCAAAACTCTAAATATAAAATAAAAGATAAAGTTCACATCAAATGATTCACGTTGTTATTATATCGTTATAATCAAATTTGTAATTTTATTTTTCAGTTAAAAAGCCAGCGTTTCTTAAAATTTGCTATGCTGAGAATATCTTCCATCAACTGCTAATAAACCTCTCCCGAAATCTCATACGTCAATTTAATATACATTTACATTTTACATAGAATAATGATTTGCATTAATTGTTATATAATTAAAGATACATTGTCATTTTACAGGCATTTTAATAAAGTTTATTAACTTTTAATGTTATAAATTAAAGCAAAGTATAAACTCAAATTATACTGCAAATTAAATTGTACTACAAATATTCTATATAAATTATTGATCTGAGATGTGAAATTAAAAAAAAGTATTCGTGATAACTTTCAGATAAGAACTTAAAAAAAAAATTATATTCATCATTCTTAAATGACTACATCTCGCCATTTCCATTATTAGAATGGAATTTATACCAAAAATGGAAGAGTAAAATGATGACTCATGTACTATAGTTGCGGTTGGCATGTGACTCAGCAAAAGAAGAAAATTTTGTTTCGCGAAATTAATTCCTCGTGATATTTCACTTCCTAATCAACAATTGATGAAATCGGAAGTATTGTAACTTTTGCTATTCTAAATATAGACAAATATTTTTTAGCGATAATTTAAATAAAAAAGTTATATATATATATATATATATATATATATATATATATATATATATATATATATATATATATATATATATATATATATATATATATATATATATATATATATAATGATTGATGACATCATTAGATAAATTATACACGCACTAAATTTAAATTACTAAAACAATTAATATTCTTTTCGAGTATTAAAATGTATCGCAGATTTTTTAGACTTTGTTCTTAGAAACAGCCATCAGAGACTTGTAAATTATTAGCTGGAACTCACTGTAATAAAATTTTATTTATTGTATACAGCAGCAATATTTTGATACATAATAATGCTTTTGGAAATTTAATAAATATTTTTCTTGTTTTTATTATAATTTAGCATGTTCAAACTTTTAAGAACATATACATTTGAGTTGGACAGCATGATAATATATTCAGAAAAATGGTTTAAACTGTAATTATAAAAACAAACTAAAATAAACAAATGGGAATACATAAACCAGAATTCCTATTGATTAGTTTTCAGTATACATTATATATAATAAAATTACAATTTATTATCATAATTTTTAGAATAGTATAACATAAAGAGCCAAAAAAAAATTGCTTGCATAGGCAGAAAAGATCTTTAATTGATATTATACTTTAAGAGCCGCCCAACTTGCCTAGTGGTCAGAGTGCCTGACTGCGGATAAGGAGGCCCTGGGTAGGAATCCCGGTTCGGGCATGGATGTACTTTCTCTATATATCCTGTCTTTGTCCTTTCCTTGTATGAATGAGGTGTGAATGGTTGCCTACCCTATATACGGGTCCCTATGGCAAGTGTGTAGAGCAAAGTCGTACTTTCTCCTACATGGTGCTCTGATTAAAACGAAAGACGCTCCCAATCGACTTAATTCGCATAGCATGGAGAGCTTGGCTTGTTCAAGTGTCATTAATAAACAACAACAACAATACTATAAGAAATATTTGTAACAAAACTCAAGTAAAACTTATAACTAGAAAAATCCGAATTAAATTATATAGATTATATCTGGATATTTTCATTATTTCTTCTTGGTATAGTTAAATTTGTTGTTATGATAAATTAAATGAAAAGGGATAAATCAGAATTTCCTTAAATTGATCTAGAGTATGAATCAAAACTGTCTGTCCTTAACAATTTTCGGATAATGTATACAGACAGGCGCTGGAATTCTGACAAGTAAAAATTATCAAAAGCAAAACACATGGATGTATTTTCACGATTCGAAATTTTAAAATCTTTAATCATTAAGTCAAAAATTTAGCTGAGTTTCAATCGAATGCAATAAATCTATTTTTCTAAAAATATATAACCTAATGTTTTTTT
The DNA here is from genome assembly GCA_037975125.1 of Latrodectus hesperus. Classification (NCBI taxonomy): domain Eukaryota; kingdom Metazoa; phylum Arthropoda; class Arachnida; order Araneae; family Theridiidae; genus Latrodectus; species Latrodectus hesperus. Next base: position 48,398 of record JAJQOW010000426.1, on the reverse strand, counting down.
ATAATTAATTACTATACTCATGAAGTGTGAAATTAAATCTCAATTTATTTGACGCTGTTTAATGCTCTGTTATACTCTCACAGAGGAAAACTCATGGAAAAGCATCTAGCGCGTGGCTTGCTTTTCGGCAGAACATTTCACAATTAGTGGGACGCTCTTATATGTTTGTAGTGGAAAAACAGGAAAGCACAAATCCACCCTGATATGTGTGCATGTTGAAAATAGAGACCAGAATCCATCTCTCGTTGTAAAATAACATTTCGAGAATGAAATATATCAACATTCTTAGGAATGCATTTCTCCTCAATGAAATTTCATTTTAACATGTAAATAAATAACCCCTTTACCAAAAACTTCATTTGATTGTAAATTTCATTGGAATGGCTTTAAGCAAACTTATATAGCATTTTTTAAAATGATCTTTTTTGTCACTTTCTATTTGCAGTTTTAAAATTATTTTTCAGTTTAATGTTGTAAACGATTAAAAGATATGAAACAGAAAAGTGTGGGATGTTTTTAAGGAGACAGAAAAGGATTAACTTAATATAAATTTATAATTTTCTAACAAAACACAAATCCATAAATATGCTAGAAGTGAATAATTTCATTATTCCTCAAGTAATTGTGCTTATACTATAGTGTTATGGGATTATGGTGTAAGTTAGTTAATGTTTAACTTTTTTCAGAAGGCAATTTTTTAAATAAATAACATTTATTGCAGACAACACAAGTTGCATAGAAACAAAGAAATTTAGGAGGACTGAAACAATGCGTCCTCTTAGTATGAGATTTAGAAAGCAAGTGTTCTGTGTTCGGTTCAGATCTCACTGAGAGAATATATAAACCACGCCTACAAAGTGTGCTGATTGGTTGACTACATTTCATGAAGTTAATACCATCGTCACAGAAATTTGATAGACACGTTTTTAGTTTCACTTTGCAATTTTCATTTTTATTCGCGAATTCAAGTGTTATGCAAAAGGTCAAGAGTTTCTCAGAAAAGATGTGATCAGTCACCACAATTTCTTCGTGATGAGTCACCACATGATTATGAATTGTACCAAGGAATATTTATGTTTATCTTTTCTTCTATTTTTTCATACTTCCTGAAATTATCTATGATAACTATGTCATTTAGTACTCTAGATAATCAGAAATTAATTGCATTATTCATTTCGAATTTGCCTTTTTTTGTAGACTAACCTCATAAATGTTGGCGATAAAATAAGCTACGTAAATTAACTGTATAGTAATTTTTCTTATAAATAAATACATAATGTATTGACCCACCAACCAAATGTGTCTAGAATTTGTAAATTATTTTACTATATTAGTTAAAAATTTTTTGATATATTAAGTAGGTAATCTAAATTTATCACATCAATATTTGCTCTATGCTGGAAAAATATAATCATAAAAATACTCGTATGAAACTGAATTTTGCATTTTATCCCAACTAGAATGATTTTCAAATGTCATGAATTCATTTGAATTATATGTGTATCTTATTTAAATACTTTTTAACGAAGACATTTATTATTTTAATGATAAACAATCATTTTACGTGGGAAAAGTTGCAAAAAGTAATAATTGCATAAATGATTATAAATTCGAATAAGCGATTAAGGGTAAAAATATATTTGAGGATGGCCCTTGGCGAGATTGGCTATTTTTGTTTGTCGCCAATCCTGTAATGGCGGCCAAAACACAAACAGTAATGGCGGCCAAAACACAATGAAATTTCAAAAATAATGCAGTAAGCACATAAAAAAAGAAAAAAATGTACTCACTTTATTTTGCTGGAATATTCTCACTTTGAGGTATACAGAATTCTCTAATAGCACCTACAGATATTGCTTAAATTTATCCTGAGAAGAAAACAAATCAGAATCTAAACCAATCAGAACCGTGAATGGATTTCAATATAACATTTAGGGTAGTCAAAAATAGAACAACATCGCCGAGCTTGGCGATAAACTTGGCGAGAAATCAAGGGGCACCCTCAACTATAGTCTAACCGCGATTAAGATATTTCATTTATTAAGTATTTCAATGAAATTTTCTGATCAAATGTTTAGTATTAAATATTTTTATTCGTCGGAATATAACTAAAGCTGAATTAGAATTTTAAAAAAATGGAAACGCAATTTTTTTTTAAAAAATTATATAAATATGTTATAGATAATTATTTTTGATTTCAAAATACCCTCTGATTAGTATTAAAATTACTGTCAAAAAAGAGACAGTTAACTTATTTTTAGCTCATTTATCTGACAATTTTATATGACAATTTTGTTATAAGGAAATTTTTTCATTATAAGGAAAATTTATTGCCATTTAAATAAATGTTAAAATAAAAAAATTTCTAATTTTTATGATTTAAAAGTATTTCACTATAGTTTTCAATTGAAAATATGTAATAAATTTGATAAATTGTTTAAATTACATTATTCTATTTTTATATGAATAAAATGATGAAAGTGAAGACAGTACATACAAAATGTAATAATTAAATTTAAAGTGATAAGCATTTTTATTATTTGTTTTATTTAAACTGCGTATTATCAATTTTCATTCTTTTCAAGGAAAATTAATATTAACCAATTTAAATAAAAAGAAAATTTACAATTTTTATTGTTTTATGTAAATTATTTAATATTAATTTTCATTGAATTATCATATTTAAACTATAAGCTACAAAATAGTAATGCTCATTTTTTTGTGATTGTTAATGTCTTGGCATATTGTCAATTATGTTTCAAAGTAATTTTAATTATATCACTTCATTTTCCAGAAGCGAATTTTGGGAAGAATTTTACATTGTTGCTTTTCTTTAGAATTAAGGTAATATTCTGATGATTATTCAGTCAAAATGTATGAAAACATCACAGTAATTAGTCGGCTGATTTATTCGTATTAGAAATCAAACAATGTTTATAATGCAGTTGTCAGCTATCAACGACCATTTTCATTTAAATAATGGGTGAAAATGTGCTTTGGGTCCCCTGCTTGGCGCATTTTCAAAAAGTCGCCAACTGGCTCGTTTTACGTGTTGTCTCGCGGATTTGAATGCTCCGAGAGACACTACGCAAAAACGTCGTTTCTATGTCGACAAACCAAAATCCGTAATCACCGTTGGTATGGCAACGAAAACAAAAACAATGGTTTTTTACGAATCGTATAAAAAATATACCACAATATGGAGAAAAATTATCATGGTTTTTAAATTAATAAATAAAAATACGCAGAAGCAAATAAATAACTCACGTACTACCTCCAGGGCAAATTCAACGGTAATAAAATGTCGTGCATCAAATTTAAATTCTACGGTTATTTCAAAATCAAAATAATAAACGTCCAATAGGAATACTGAAACAAAAGAGTTGTTAATGAGCATGCGCCACAAGGAGTGCATTTAGAATGAAATAGTCAGGGTTACCACGCTTGGCGCGTCTATCGCCCATTTGGCAAGAAAGGGGTGCTCAAACCATAGATTAACCAAATCAAATTCAACGAGAGTTGAAATCATGGAAAAAAAAAATTATTCCTTCTAAGAATTTACATTTAATTTGATTACAAAGCAAATTCTATATGTTCAATAGCAAGTACTTAAATCTTATTCAATCAGTAAGCAGATACTGTGGTTACATATAGAATATGAAGTATCTTCGTACAAAAAAAAAAAAAAAAAAGTACTAATCAAATTTTATAATTTCACGCAATTATGACAAAATAAAGGCAGTTGTTCCCATATTTTCGGTAATACATAAAAGCACTTTTAGTATCATTTCCAAGAATTTTCTCCTGCAAGATCATGACTGATCAAATACTATATGAATCATACACTTAGTTATCTGCATTAGGCGGCATTTTATCATCCTAGGATCACAAATAGGAAAGAAACTACACTGTTGTGTACGAAAAAGTGAAAAAAAAATGCATAAGCGGTTACATGAAGCCAAAAGCATACATAAAAACATATATAGATCAAATATTTGGCAAGAAATAATTTCTACGAGAATTAAAATGTTTGAAAGGCTTTCATCTAACTAATATTCTTTGTATTCATTTATTTATATGAATATAGTATTAATTCATAAATCTTCTAAATGAAGTCATTTTCTAATCGAATTTCATTCCATGGTTATTTAAAAAATATTGAAGCCTTTATTGTTGTTAGTTAGGTACAGGTGCCGTATAATCCATAATTCCAAATTCTGAATTTTTTTTGAAGATCAAGAAATGTTGCCAAGATGACGTATCGTGAAATGCGCAATAACGTAAATACTAGGGTTAACAAAATAGAATTTTCTGCATATTTCTCATATAGGTCTCCACATCTATGGCGTTATAAAAATGAGGTTGCCATATACATAAGAAATTCCGCCAAAAAATCGCCAATATCACAATTTGGCATCCTGGATTATACGGCACCAGTGTCTATAATGACTTTTTCACCAAGTTAACTTATTTAGTAACATACTTAAATTTCATGATATATTAAAAATAAAACTTTGTATATAAAATACCAAAATTTTTATATTTTTTCTTTTTAAGCAGAATTTTTTGCAATATTTTTTGTATGACAAAGCAAAGAATTTTAGGCAATTAAAAGTCTTACGATAAGAAAAGAAGATTCTTGATGATATTCAAAAAAATATGGCATGACATATGCATATAATAAATATTGCATTTTATTTTAAAAGTATTATTCTCTCTTTTCTTTAATTTATTGAAATAAAATGTTTGTTTACCATTTTAATATCAGCACTGGTCAGTATTATTAAAACATTATCATTAAATCATAAAAGTGCGAAAAAGATATATAATGAAAAAAAAATGATAACAATAATGAGATCAAAGTAAAAGATACAATTTTTCACCAAGATAATGCTACAAGAATGAAAAGATTTAATAATATAGTTCTAAAAAAGAATTTTCATTTGGCGACAATTGAATACTGTTTGGCCCCTTTTGTACGTATATTTATTAATAAAACCAAAGAAATAAATATGACGCGTTGTCATATCAGAACGAATTGGAAAATGAAATCGGAAAGATGACACAAAATAATAAAGATAATAATGATAACATTAAAAAATAAACAGGAATTGCGAAATTTCAGATAAAAAGTATCATTGCAGTATTAATGTCAATAAAAGACTTTCATTTAATAGTGCCATTAATTTATGAAAAATACAGAAACAATACACTGCATATGCTTCAAATACTTTTAAAATGAAGCCGCATCTTTTAGTTTTGGTTTCTTTTCTTTTTACAAAAATATTAATTTGCCATACTTTACCCAAGAATTTCTGGAATTTGAAGTTTGACCCAGATATTCTAAGAAATGTGGTAAGAATTTTATATTACACACATTTTGTTATTTTATTTAATGTAACCTTCAAAATATCTATATTTATCATTTATATTATATATTTATTTAGATTTCAAAATTTTAATAATATTTGGAATTTGAAATAAATTATTTTTATCTCTGTAAATAAAATAGTATAGTTAAAATTTTACAAATTAAATAATTAAAATTTTTAAGATACGTGTTTCTTATCTATAAAAGAAACACTTACCTTCAAATTTCTTATTCTACAAAATGCTCATTTTTTATGAATAAATTTCACGTTACTTCATAAAATTAAGCAATAAAATCACACAAAATTTTAAATTTGAGTTTTAAAAAGGCAAAATAAAATTGGAAAAGAATTTTTTATTTGTAAGTCAATTTTTACATTATATCAAAGTTTAATTTATAAAATATAAAAACTATGGAAAACTTTTGCCGTTTATAAAATATGTTATTAAATATGGTGAACGATATTTATAAAAAAATATAATTAAAGTATCAGATTAAGTTTTAAGATTAAAAAATTATTTATTAATAAAATTTTAACCATGGATGTTTATTAAGAATACTTATTAATAAAATTTGAGTTATTTGTTTTTAATTAATAGTAAAAAGTACTCCCTACGACAATAAAATACAAAAAGAAACAAGAAATATTTTAAATTCTTATTCCTTGTTACTTGAAATCAAGATAGTTTTAAACGGTAAACGTTCTGGCTTTCAATTCAATATTTCTTAAATTTGAATCCTGCCCAGAGAATAAAAAGTTGTAGTGTTACGATGTCCCCTCTATAAATTGTAGGTATTGTTCTTATTATCCCTCGTATGGAAAAACAGGTCAGTTGAACGAAAAAGAAACAAACCTGTGAATTTACTCTTAAGTTAAAATCATGCAATCATGCTATATATAAAATGGGTTATTTTTTTTAAAGGAAAAGAAAATTTTTTAAATTATTTTTACAAATAAATAATAGTTAGTTGAAGTAATTTATTCTCTAAGTCAAAATGCGTCATCGCTGTATCGTAAGTATGATATCGCAGGAAAATAAAATTGACAAAAATATATTTATTCTCCATAACTCGAAACGAATAGGTCATCTATTTAAAATAATTTGAAATATTTTAATATTAAGAAGTTGAATTATAACTTACACATATTTTTAATCGATACTCCAATTGTATGTGAGGCAAAAAAAAGTTTCTCAATATAGACTTAAACATTGGAATCAAACCCACAAGTTCAAAGGGCCCATCGCCATATAATTTGAAGTACATAACATAATTTATTGCCACAATATAAATATTGTAGCTTGGATTTTTTTAAAAAAAACTTAATTTTATTTCTTTTTAGTAGAAGTAGTTTAAAAAAATTCATTCCCTCTCCCTAAGATTGTGAAAAACAAATCGAGTGGAAAATAAAATACGTATTGCTTAGTTTTTTTATAAAGCAATTTTTGAGTAAAAAAGAATTGCTAAGATAGGATATAAAATTGTTACAGTAATACTATAAAATTTAAATTTATACAATAATTATTGTAATTCACAATCATTTAGTGATAAAGTGATAAAATTCATTATTGCATTTAATACACATAACAATAAAAAATAGAATTGCCCAATCTTATTACTGTTGGCAAAGTATTTTCTCTTAAATCAATGACGCCAATTAAAATTCTGCTCCATATTTTTTCATTAATTAACAATACCTAACCTTGCATTGTTTTCTTTTTTCACTTACCAAATAGAGTCACGTATAACAGATAAATAAAATCACTCAATTATTTTGTAGCACAAGAAAAAATGACTCGGATTCATCAATCAAGAGGTAGGCAAATTTCACGCATCACAACATTTAATTTATACACTATATATACATTTCCAAAACACAATATACTTAATTTGTAGCATAATTAATTATATAACACAATACTTTTCTCATATGTAACATAATATTATTATTGTACGTAGCATTAATCATTTTTGTAGCAGACTGGTCATAACAAGACCTTTCTAGTCGGTGGTTCTTCTCACACTGACTTACCGCGCCACCTACTGGCGTAAACAGATCGGAGAGAGCATTCTTTACACTCCCCACCTGATAATTTTACAAATTATCACACATTTCTGAAATGATACTAAGAAAACAACATTAAAACATTTACAATTATAGAAAAATCAATAATTCAAAAATCACAAAACAATGAAAACAAACAAAAAAAAAAAAGACGTTATATAAAGTTCACATTTTTTCTTTCTTGAGTCTTATGAGTCTGGAAATTCGAGGGGATACAAGAGTTGGACTGGTCTACGGAATTCTCCGTTTTCAGTCTTTACCACACACGAGCGCACCAGTCCATCACGCCCCTTCATCACTTCCGTAATTCGACCCAAAGTCCATAAGAATTTTGACTTTGTTTTTTCTTCTAAGAGCACTATATCGTTCACTTGTAAATTTTTATTGCTGACAGGTGTTCCCAAATAATGAGAATTTCTCAAATCAAGGAGGTATTGATTTTTCCATTTTATCCAAATTTGGCTGATAAGTCTCGTTTGATATTGCTTGCGCTTAACTAGGGATTGTTTTGTGGAATTAACACCCATAAGTTCTGCAAAATTACACGGATATTGAAGTTTTTTTTCCAGAGAGCAGAAAATGAGCAGGCGTTAAAGGTTCAGGTTCGTGGACATCATTATACACATAGGTGAGTGGACGATGGTTCAACACATTTTCCACTTCGGCAAGGACCGTCATAAACTCCTCAAAATTAAGTTGAGCTCTGCCTAGAATCTTTCTCAAAGGTTGCTTGATACTTCTCATTAAACGCTCATAGAAGCCTCCCCACCATGGCGCAAGTGCGACTATGAATTTCCATTCTATTCCCTCAGAAGCTATGAAATTCTTGAATTCTGTATCTTTAATTATATCGAAAAAATATTGCAAGTCCTTGTTAGCACGTTTGAAAGTAGTAGCATTATCAGAATAAAATATGCGTGTGTTTCCCCGCCTACTGAAAAATCTTCGTATTGCTAACATAAATTTGTTTGTCGACAAATCAGAAACTAATTCGAGGTGCACAGCCCTTGTGACTGCACATGTGAAAAGCGCAATATACGATTTTTTAGTTTCTTTCTCCCATTTTATATACATTGGTCCTGTGAAGTCCACACCCGTTACGCTAAATGGAGGAGCTTCAGCTATACGATCCTTCGGCAACTGTGCTGTCATTTGTTTCGCCGGTTTAGCTACACTTTTCTTGCAAATCAAACATCTATTAATTATTTTCCGCACGAGTTGTCGTCCCTTAGGAATCCAAAATTTTTGTCGCAAAATTGTTAACGTTGCGGCAACTCCTACATGTAACGCTTTACGATGTTCATGTAGCACAAGTAATTCGGTAAATCTGGAATTATTGGGAAGTAATATCGGATGTTTTTCTTCTATCATAAAATCGGCTTCGCTTAGCCTTCCCTTAATTCGTAGAATGCCATTTTCATCTAAAACCGGAGCTAAACATAAAATATTAGAATTCGTTGATACATCTTTTCCGCATTCTAGATTTTTAATTTCCGATGGAAAGTTTTCCCTTTGAATCTTCTTTATCCAAAAGATTTCTGTTTCCTGTAATTCAGTAGCGGTAAGTGGACCATTTTCCGCCGGTAATCTTCTAATTTTAGCTACAAATCGTTTAACGTATGCAAGAATTCTTATAAATTTTGATACATCACTAAATTTTTTAATGTCGATAATAGCTTCACTGGATTTTAAAATACATTGATTTACTAAAAGCGTTTTACGTCTCTCATGATGTTCATCGTATTTTTCTGATATTTTTTTGACTGGCCAATTTTCAGAAGGACCCTCAAGCCACTGAGGTCCCTTCCACCAAAGATTACTTTCTTTAAGGTTTTCGACACTTAACCCCTTGGTCAATAAATCTGCTGGGTTTTCTTTGCCCCTACAATGTCTCCAATCTGCCGGACAAGACTTTTCTTGTATTTCTATAATTCTGTTGCAAACAAAGGGTTTTCATTCCCTGGATGTTCCTTTTATCCAATGTAGCACGATCTCAGAATCGGTCCAAAAATATCTTTCTTGAATTAGATCTTTAAATAATTTCCCTAAATATTTATAAATTCTCACAGCTATAATCGCACCCATTAATTCTAAACGAGGCAAGGTCAAGGTTTTGAGTGGTGCCACCTTACTTTTTGAAATTACAAGGGTTGTCTTAAATTCATTAGTTCCTGTAGCGTTGCTATATCTAAAATATGAAACAGCTCCATAAGCTTTAATACTCGCGTCGCAAAATACATGAAGACTTATGTCCATATTCTTGCTCCTATATTCAAAGTACCTTCTGGGAATTTGCAAGTTTTCTAGGTAGCTTATTTCTTTTAGCCAATTTCTAAATTCAACTTCAATATCTTCGAGTAGTCGCTCATCCCAATCCAACCCCCTAACCCATATTTTTTGTAGCAAAATTTTCATTCTAACAACATAGGGGGAAACGTAGCCTGCAGGGTCAAATAATTTTGAAACAGTTCCCAAAACTGTTCTTTTTGTGGAGTATTCCTGAATTTAAGCTGAGGCTTTCAAAGTATGAACATCTAATTTTATAATGTCATTTTCAGAATCCCATATTAGCCCTAGTAATTTGGAGTGTGACGCAGTGTCCTCTCCCGGTTTTAGAAGACCTTCCTGCATCCATAGTTCTATCAATTGTTTAGAATTCGAAGTTAATTTCCTTAATTTCATGCTCGCGTCATTCAATATTTTTACCGCATCACGAGAAATTTCGAATGCCTGCTCGATATTTTCCGTGCCATGGAAAACATCGTCAACATACATTACGGAATTTAACATTTCGCAACAATCTGGATTCGTGTCAATATACTTTTTTAAATGATACTTTATCGTGATGGCTAATATGAAAGGAGATGAGTTTACCCCAAATGGTAAACGCTTCATATTCATAATTTTAAATGGTTCATTTGCATGATCAGCAAACCACAGAAATTTCAAATATTTTCGATCTTCTTCTGCAATACTTATGTTTAAAAAGGCCTTTTCGATGTCTCCTGAAAATGCGATTTCGTTTCTCCTAAATTTTAGTATTACATCTAAAATATTTGGGTTTAAATTTGGTCCCGGATAAAGCATATCATTAACTGATTTAGAATTTTCCATTTTTGATGACGCGTCGAACACATTACGCACTTTTGTTGTTTCGCTGTCAGGCCTTATTACGGGTCGGTGAGGCATAAAATATCCCGAATTTAATATCTTATCGTTACATTCTTCAACGATTCCATTTTCTAGTTGTTCCGTAATTATACCTTTGTATTCTGCAAGTGTTTTTTCGTCCTTACTTAATTTAAGTTTTAAATTTTCGAAACGCCTATACGCAACTTCGAAATTGTCATTTAGTTCTTCGGGAAGTTGTTTCCAAATTAATTTTACTTCATATCTTTTATTTTTGTATGATAACCCGTTTTCAAATTGCGTAATTATTTCTTTATCCTTAATTGACAATTCCTCATTTTTATCCAAAATCCCCAAATTTTCTAAATCCCAAAATATTTTTAAATCATCTGTAACTATATTTTTCATAACAGCGATGCAATTTTGAGAACAACTTACATTTGCTTTAAATTCCGATCCCACGACCGTCCATCCAAATATGGTATTTATAGCAATTAGGGTTTTATTTATTCTCACCCTTTCATTTAACACGAAGTCCCAAAACAGATCCGCACCGATTAAAATTCCCACATCCAGCAATTCATTTCCTGCGTATGATGAATCAGCTAACTCCAAGTGTTTTGCTCTCATTAATTTTCTAACTTGTAATGAAGGCATCTGGAGTTTCGCTGCCGTGATATCTGGCACAGCTACAGCCTCGATCTTCACTGTGCTTCCATTTTTCTTTTTCTTTTTATTTCTACCACGGGATACGCTTTTTCATTTGTCTGTTTCATGCCAAAAGAATAAATAGATAAATTCTCCCATCGCTTCGGATATAGCTTTAGCGTATTAACCAGTGATTGCGTAATAAATGACCTCTGACTGGCACTGTCAAGAAAAATACGCGTGAACGCAGAATTCGTATTTGAAAAAACTTTAACTGTACATGTCTGCAAATATACATTTTTCGAAGTCTCGGAATTTTCCTCACAACTGGAGACAGAACTTATTATTTCTGAATCGCGAACCGTTGGATCGTGATCTTCATTTATTTCATTGATTTGATTCGGAATTTCATTAATTAATTCGTTACCTCTGATAACATTCGGATTTATTTTATTTAAACAAATGGAAGTATGATGATTTTTGTTTTTGCATTTATTACAAGGATATTTGTTAGAATAACAGTATTTACTTTGATGAAATTTCTTAAAACAAACAAAACATCTTTTTTCAGCTCGTAATTTTTCTATTTTGTTTTGTACAGGCATTCTACGCTTAAACGTATCATGGGGACCCAAACAGAATATACAATTAAAGGATTTCACTTGAGTATTAAAAGCAGTTGCTGAAGGCAAATTTCTCATAGGACTTTTATTTACATTTTTAAATTGATTGGAGCTAAATTTCTTTTCGCTTAAAACTAGCGAAGTGTTTTCTCTACACTGAATTTCGTTTTTCAAAAACGAAAGTAATTCAGATACATCTGTATTTTCATGAGATTTCCGATTCCGATTAAATTCAATTACTAACTCTTCGGGTAATAATTTCATTAAAATTGGAATTAAAAGGTGTCCATAGGATCCCGAAGCCACCTGTAAGGACTCTAAATTTCTAATGCAAATTTCCAACTCATCGTAAAGTTTTCGTAACTCTCTAACATTCGATACATTTTTTACCTTTTCTAAATTCAGTAATTTATTCATAAAGGTATTAATAATGACGTTTTTGCGTCCGAACCGATCCTTCAACAATGTTACACAATTGTCATAATTCTCACTACTTAATTCAAAACCGGAAACGACATTTAATGCTTGTCCGGTAAGAAAGGTTTTCAAATACGCAAATTTCTGAATTTTAGAAAGAGAAGAATTTTGTTCAATTGTATTTTCATAACAATTCCAAAATTCATTAAAGTACTTAGGGTCGCCAGAAAATTGTTTAATATTTAATTTTGGTAATTTTATTGCATTAGAAACATTTGTGCATTCGCTCGCAGTATTCTCGGAACTTTTTGTTTGAACAAAATTTTCAACCGAATTTTTGTCGACGCTAGCTGTTTTGTTTTTGTTTTGAATACAGCGTCTAATTTTATTAGCAATTCTAATACACTTCTCCTGATATTCGTCGCTTACGTTAATTTCCTGTTCTAATAATTCTATTTCTATAAGATTTTCTATTTCGGAGTCTAAGGTTTTAAGACCTTTTTTCTTTTCTATAAGAACCTCTAGATGTTCTTCAAGTTCATTTTTATCAATTCCTTCATCAACTAAAGAAACTTCAATCTTGGATATAAGTTTAGTAGTTATAGTTCTTTCTATAGCACGTTTGTGCTTTAATCTATCAAGGTCTTTAGTAGACATTTTTAAATCGTAACAAAATTTTCTTTTCACTTAAATTTCATATAATTAAATTTTTGCCTACCTGTGATATTTAAAATAAAATTGACAAAAATATATTTATTCTCCATAACTCGAAACGAATAGGTCATCTATTTAAAATAATTTGAAATATTTTAATATTAAGAAGTTGAATTATAACTTACACATATTTTTAATCGATACTCCAATTGTATGTGAGGCAAAAAAAAGTTTCTCAATATAGACTTAAACATTGGAATCAAACCCACAAGTTCAAAGGGCCCATCGCCATATAATTTGAAGTACATAACATAATTTATTGCCACAATATAAATATTGTAGCTTGGATTTTTTTAAAAAAAAACTTAATTTTATTTCTTTTTAGTAGAAGTAGTTTAAAAAAAATTCATTCCCTCTCCCTAAGATTGTGAAAAACAAATCGAGTGGAAAATAAAATACGTATTGCTTAGTTTTTTTATAAAGCAATTTTTGAGTAAAAAAGAATTGCTAAGGTAGGATATAAAATTGTTACAGTAATACTATAAAATTTAAATTTATACAATAATTATTGTAATTCACAATCATTTAGTGATAAAGTGATAAAATTCATTATTGCATTTAATACACATAACAATAAAAAAATAGAATTGCCCAATCTTATTACTGTTGGCAAAGTATTTTCTCTTAAATCAATGACGCCAATTAAAATTCTGCTCCATATTTTTTCATTAATTAACAATACCTAACCTTGCATTGTTTTCTTTTTTCACTTACCAAATAGAGTCACGTATAACAGATAAATAAAATCACTCAATTATTTTGTAGCACAAGAAAAAATGACTCGGATTCATCAATCAAGAGGTAGGCAAATTTCACGCATCACAACATTTAATTTATACACTATATACACATTTCCAAAACACAATATACTTAATTTGTAGCATAATTAATTATATAACACAATACTTTTCTCATATGTAACATAATATTATTATTGTACGTAACATTAATCATTTTTGTAGCAGACTGGTCATAACAAGACCTTTCTAGTCGGTGGTTCTTCTCACACTGACTTACCGCGCCACCTACTGGCGTAAACAGATCGGAGAGAGCATTCTTCACAACAGATGTACGTGGTCAATCGAAAAAATTTTTATTTTGAACATATTTCATTTACTATTCCCGCTGAAGATTTATTTCTAATTTAATTTTTAGTTATTGATAATTTATCTAAACCATGCAATTTTCTTTTAATAAGAAACCCATAAATATTTCTATTTTTTTCAGTCTGAATTGATTTCATCGAAAGGATATCCTATCGAAGATCACGTGGTACAAACCAAAGATGGATATTTGTTATCTGTCCAAAGAATACCGCATGGTAAGAATCAACACAAAAAAGGCGAGAATCGACCCGTGGTATTTCTCCAACATGGTTTATTATCTGCATCCAGTGACTGGGTTTTAAATTTTCCTGAACAAAGTTTAGGTAAATCTTTAGTTTATTTCCAATGAAACTTAGTATTATTTCCTAAACAGTTTCCCAAATGTTCCAAATCTTACAAAAATATTTTATGCCCACATTTTTTTTTTCTGTATTCATAGTTTGCTAAAATTTTTTTTTAAAGAACTCTTATCATTTGCTTCAAACTAAAGTCATACAATGAAAAATTATAAAGTTTTTTCTTTTAATTCTGAACTAGACTGACACGCATTCTGGGAAGTGACGATTTTTGGCGATAGTTTTCGAAATAAACATTGAACACATATATTTTTTAACTTAAAATTTTATGTTAAATTCTTGTTTCATTTAAGTAATTAAGTAAATTCACAAAAAACTGTCTAATTTAGTTAAATTTTATTATTTAAAAAAAATTTACTTATCATATATTTAAAATTCCCTTAATATTTCTTTTTTGTTTTTAGAACTTTTGATTTTTAATCATGGTTAAAGCTTCTAAAGGAATTAATGATGACTCCTATCGTCAAATCAATTAATGCAAACAAAGATACAGATCCATTGATTTGAAAAAATTCATTTTAGGCTCTTGAAATCCATCTATCTATACATATATATATATATATATATATATATATATATATATATATATATATATATATATATATATATATATATATATATATATATATATATATAGATAGATAGATAGATAGATAGATAGATAAATCGATAGATAGATTGATTTCATTTTACAAAATAGAATAAAAGGATGGACATTTTCAGCATTTAACATAAATCATTATTATTCTATTTCTCCTTGTGGTATGTGTTATATTCTTTTATAGTAAAATATAAATATATATCCCATTTAAGTTTTCTTTTTATTCAAAAATACATTGTGTATGATTAAAGAGAACATATATAACATCGATTCGTATATAACCCACATACATAATAAATATACTTCTATTTTAATCCGTCCAAATTATTTCTTAGGTTCAAACAATTATGTTAGTATTCAAATAAACTAAATTTGATGTGACAATATGCAATAAAAATGTTTCAATTAAAAAAAATTAATCATTTTTATTGCATATTATCATATGAAATGTAGGTGATTAATAACATAAAATTATTTTGTACCTATAATCCATCTTGTACTACTTTTCTGTGAGTTTCATACAGATATTGGATTGAAAATATACGCTTATTAGTGGGAAAATAACTACTGCAAGATGCTTGTAACTGTAATTCATTTCCCGTCCTTGAATGTAGAATATGACTATTGAAAGGAAACCAATCCTTTTTATGGTTAATACAAGAGTTTTACTTTAATTATAATGACAGTCAAAGGTATCACATTTTTCACTGCCTGTAATTTTTCAGTCTTAATCTTGGCAGTCTTAATTTTCTGCTTGTATAATCTTAGGCATTTTTCAATTATTTTCGATGGAATTCATCGCAATTTTGCGATTTGAGAAAGATCCCAAATTAGATCTCTTTCAAACAACAAAGAAACGGATATTTACAACCACCTTTTCTGGATTCACAATAACTTAAATTACAAAATGGCTTCTTTATGTGCATGGTACTTCAGTTTCTTAACCACTTTTGTCAACACAATGTGTATTTTGCGTTTCAGATTTTTTCATTATAGGTCTTACAGTTGTGGTGTTCTATATGTGATACGAAAACTTCAGAAAAAACATTCAGTAGATATTCGAAAAAGCCTAACAATAAATTTAACAATTAACCGAATGTTTTCCATACAGTCACCCAAAATTTTATGCATAAAGCAGTCTGAAATAATAATCAAACTACATTGTATAATATATCTGAATAAATTTAATATATTATTTGTTTAATCAAGACATATTAAATGAATTTTTTAATTACATATTTTCAGGATTTATACTGGCAGACTATGGCTACGACGTTTGGTTAGGAAACATAAGAGGTAACACTTATTCAAGACGCCATGTTAAACTGAAGCCCAGTATGAGAGAATTTTGGAACTATAGGTATGTATGGAAGAAATACTTGCTATTTCATTTGGTAATGTCTAGGGTTAGTATGGATCAGAAGTTCGATACCTGAACAAATCTAAGAATAATGAAAAAATGTATGTATACTGATCCTTCGTTGGGTCTAATTTCCTTCCATTAGTATGTCGTGGAGGATGGTAGCTCAGGTGTCAACCTCGTCACTTCACCGTGGTTAAAAATTTAGACAATTAATAATAAAAAATGATAACATATTCATAAAAGTGATGAGGATATATTGGAAATGAACACCTGTGCTTTCATTAGAAAAAAAAAGCGTATGCAATTTTGGAAATGAAAGAATTATATACAATTATGGGTGACCACTTTTTTTTAAAATGTTGATATTACCCCGATTCAAGGAGCTTCTAAGAAGCTGTCAAGCAGAGATATATTAAAATAATTCATGGTCTTCTGGGTGTAAAATTCAATGTATTTAGTACCAATCTTAAGGAGTCTAATTTGAACTTCAAATCTAGTATTATATTCAGATTCTCTAAACAATGACGATTCTCGATTGATATTTAAAATTGGTTTTTAAAATATATTGATATTTAAAATATCATTATCAATTATCATCAATTATTATTATTATTATCAATTATTATTATTATTATTATTTTGAAAAAAGGTAAGTATGAATCCTAAATCTATTACTTGTTTTGAAGAGTAAAAAAAGATGAAAATGTGAGATTACATGTATTAAAATAATGTAATAAAAATGTATTAAATATTTGTGAACAGAAAAAAAATAGAATTTCTTTAATCAGTATTCAAACAATGGTAATAAAACAATGGCGATTCTCGATTGATATCTAAAATAAGATTATATATAGTTTACGATTCATATATATCTTTTTTTGTTTTTTTACTGATATATATTTGATGATACAACTCATTTTGCTGTGCAGAATAGCTTTTAGAAAACACTAAATATTTAGTAAAATGTTAGCTCGCAAAAGCTGGTTGTATTCACTGCCAGTTAATTCTTTGTTGTTGTTGTTGCTTATCCTTAATAGAGCTGTCATAAGTTAGATCAAGTCCGGAAGATTGTTGATCGCCAGAAATTGGGTGATAGTAAGGGAATCTTATGTTAGTCCGATCCAACTCAGTATGTGAAGTTAGTTGGTCACCCAAGTAAGACTCCTGCAATCGATGACAGTAAGAGGATCTGATGTCAGTGCAACCCAATTCTGTATGTGTGGCTGGATGGTTGCCCATGTAAAACTCCTGGAATCGATGACAGTAAGAGGATCAGATGTTAGTGCAACCCAATTCAGCATGTGAGGCTGGATGGTCGCCCGAGTAGGACTCCTGGAATCGATGACAGTAAGAGGATCTGATGTTAGTGCAACACAATTCAACATGTGAGGCTGGATGGTCGCTCAAGTAGGACTCCTGGAATTGATGACAGTAAGAGGATCTGATGTTAGTGCAACACAATTCAGTATGTGAGGCTGGATGGTTGCCCATGTAAAACTCCTGGAATCAATGACAGTAAGAGGATCTGATGTTAGTCTGACCCGAATCAGCATGTCAGGCTGGATGGTCGCCCAAGTAGGACTCCTGGAATCGATGACAGTAAGAGGATCTGATGTTAGTGCAACACAATTCAGCATGTGAGGCTGGATGGTCGCCCAAGTAGGACTCTGGAATCGATGACAGTAAGAGGATCTGATGTTAGTGCAACACAATTCAGTATGTGAGGCTGGATGGTTGCCCATGTAAAACTCCTGGAATCGATGACAGTTAGAGGATCTGATGTTAGTCTGACCCGATTCAGCATGTGAGACTGGATGGTCGCCCAAGTAGAACTCCTGGAATCGATGAAAGTAAGAGGATCTGATGTTAGTGCAACCCAATTCAGTATGTGAGGCCAAATAGGTCTCCTGGTAGGGCCACCAGGGCGTGTAGGCCGTACAGGTAAGGCTTACCGTCATCGGAACAAAGACAGATTTCTTTCCTTGGACTAGTCCATGGGTTCTCCAGACTTCGGTCCAACAAAGACTACACATTTTCTCTTCCATATGGTTTTTTTGAGTTAATTATGTAATCCATGAGATTAATAAGAAATAGATTATATAATATGATCAAGCACTTTTAAGTGCTATTCATCCATACACACGTCAGCCCTATTCCTCACAATTTTTACTTTCCTGATATAAATATTTTGTTGTTTATTTGATGTCGACAAATGTTAGTAGTAGAGTTAAGATGTCTCATAAAATCTCATCCATCAAGCAAAATATTAATTACTTTGTTCATCTCTAAAACAGAGGTGCTTTCATTTGAAATGTATAAAAAGGCCTGAGACATGTTAGTGTACCGTTATTTTTGCTTTGAAAATGTATCTATTACAAGTTAAACGTGTGTATTTTCTTTTTTCCTTAAAATGAGTTAATATGGACCATTATCTATGAAACTTTCCTCCAAAAGCAAGCATTTGAAATGCAAAACTTGTTTCAGAGAAGACAAAAATCAAACTTAATCGGATTTTATGGATAGAATATTTTAGCTTCCCTCTCTTTCTTTACATAGTTTTAAATTCTTAAACCAACTTAAATTACAGTTGTAAATACGTGAATATTTAATTTTCATATCCATAACTCAAACTGTTTTTGTATTCCTCCCCAAAATGACAAGAATTTGTGTCTGCCCTAGTTTTTAAAAACACATTTTTTTCGTTGTTGTTATTCAGATTTCCAGAACACTGCATACAGCACACAAACTCAGAAAACTTTTTATGTTTGTATTTACATTTGAAATTCAGTTTTTTTTTCATAGTTTTGATCAAATGGCGGAATATGACTTACCAGCGATGATAGACTATGTTTTGAATAAAACAGAACGGAAACAGCTGATCTACGTGGGTCATTCTCAGGGTACGACAGCAGCCTTCGCTTTATTGTCACAGAATTCACTTTACAATCAGAAGGTAAATCAAATTCATGAAATAGAGTATTGAAGAGAGAGATGATGTGTGCGTTCGTCCATAAATTCAAATGTTTGTAGTAATGTTAATATGTATATTAACAGACATGTATATTAACAGTTATGTTAATATGTATATGACAGACCTAGTATGGATTTTTTTAATTTATTTAATAACAATAACAATTAAAAAGTAGCAAATAGTAAGTAACTGTAAATAATGAGCTGTCACAGTCAGTCACACTCCATTCTTCACTCTAGTAAGTGGTGGAATTAATCGTTTGCAAAGAGGGCGCTGCTCTTCCAGTTTCTCAGTTTGTGCGCCAACAATGTGCCTCAAAAGAAATAAAATCATTCTAAGGTTATATTTTTATGTCAATACCAGAAATAAGAATTCTTAATACATTTTTTCTCAAATACATATGTCATAAAATGAAATGGTAAATTTTCTATATTCAAAAATGTATTAAATATTATGGTATTTGATGAATTTTTAAGTTTTCCATAGAATCTGTTGAATTGTGTTAACTAGTGTGGTGTGTAGAACGGCCGAGAAAATTAACAATCACCATTTCCTGGACAACACATTTATTTACTTACAAACAAACATTTAATATCAAAAACAAAACTAACTCGGAGCCTTCTGCTCCTACCAGAATATTGCGATCTATCGCGGACCTCGTTACGCCGAAAATATGTTCTAAAATATGGCAACCTCTTGAAAGAGATGCAACTCCCGCCAAGCGCAGTAAGTTGATCGCCAAACAGTCGCCAGATACTACAACTAGGTAATTTTTTATTGGTTATAAATCTTCCATTTTACAACTGTACATTTTTTATAGACTTAGATAAATCTCTTTAATTATAAAAAAATTGCGAATTTTTAAATTTTTAAATTAATGATAAGCAAATAGAAATAAATTTAAGGCTGTTATCTATTATCATCTCTATAAGTAAGGAAATGTAAAAACATTTAATATAAATCAATAATATTAAAAATCACACCACTTCATGAAGAGATATAAATATGATGAATTTTTCAAAATCTATGAATTTCAATATGAAGTAAATGATGGAAACCTTTTGAAAAGATGATTTATGGATTAAAATTTTACTATTTCAGATAAAGCTTTTTGTGGCGTTGGCTCCAGTTACTACAGTCGGATACATAACTTCTGCCATTAAATATCTCGTCCCATTTACTTATGACATGGAGGTAAAATATTTATTTTTCAATGTTATAACTTCAGTTTGAAAAAAGGGAAAACTAAAGAGATTACTATATTTTTGCTCTCGTTACAGTTCCTTTTTGAGATATTAGGCGTGAAAGAATTCTTTCCGAGCAATGCTGTCATGAAATTTCTCAGCGAGAAAGTGTGTGACACTAAAGTGAAATTCATATGCGAAGATATTATATTTTTATTCTTCGGATGGGATAAGAAGGAATTGAATGAAGTAAGTGACTCTGTCATTTCACACACAAATAATTCAAGCTGCTTTTATAATCTTTATCAACCTATCTCACATCAGTCGAAAGATAAATAATATAGGATTTCATATTCAGCCAAGACATCTGAACAAGTTCGATGTTGTTTATAGACACAAATGCCGCAGAAATCAGCATGCCAAATTCTGAATATATTTGGGACGAAGAAAGGTTGCCAAGAAGACGTATTGTGACGTCTCGGGATGACGTTAATACTAGGATTGCTAAAAAATATTCTGCATAATTCTTAGAGATCTCTATGACGTAATAAAAACCAGGTTGCCAGAAAATCAGAAAAATTCACCAAATTTAGAATTCTGCAATGCTGGGTTATACGGCACCTGTGCCTTATTTCTACAACAATACAAGCATTTTTTTTTACTTTTTGCGGGCTTTTTTCTTATGTTAGGGCATTAAGCAACAATTTGATTTACCTAAACATTAGTTTGATCCATTTACGGTTAGTATTTTGAAATTTCTTACAAAATTGATAGAAATAAAGCAACATTTAATTGTGAAATCTTGTTCTTTTAAGAGAAAAAATATAATGTAACGAAATATTCCTAAAAATATTATTAAAAATATAATACTTTTTCAGTTTAAAATTTATTTACATTGTTTTTTGTGGATCTTAATTAGTGAAAAAATCATCACAAATGTACTATATTAAGTTAAATAAAAAATGCTGCAGCTAAAGAGTGGTTTACGCTTTAAAGGCTTAGGAGAGATAACCCAAAATTGTATGAATATTCTAAAGCAAAATATTAATAATTTTTTCTGGAAATAAGCAATATATTATACATTTATAATAAATATAAAAGTATGTGCATAAAACATAAATTTCCTTATAAAAATGTTTGGATAGTTTTCTACAATTTCGCATTTATATAGCATAGTATATATAGTATATATATATATATATATATATATATATATATATATATATATATATATATATATATATATATATATATATATATATATAATCATTGCTAAACAACGTAGTGAAATGAAAATAAGAAACACAATTAAATATCGTTTTATAAAGATATAAAATGTTCATTATAAACCGCCGCTTTGTTTTAATATCAGAATTATATATTTTCAATAAATTTGATTTTCTGTTAGAAGGAAATGGATTATTCTTTCATAAGAAATAATTTTAAATGTAGCACTATATGCTAGAGGTATGTATGAATAATAAGATCGAGATTATTGTCTGCTTAAACCTGATATGACCTGTGTGTAAATCTGCGGGGTAAAATTGAAGACAAAAATAATGAATTTCTTACTGATAAGAACTGATTGTTTGCTTAGAATAGAATCATGAAGAGGAATAAACCGATTACAATATATTGATACGTTGATAAATACTTGATTGATAGGTTAATAAAATATCAGAGAATAAATGATAAATGTAGATGGAGTTTCCTAGTTTCTGAGAAACAATCTATTCAAAAATATTCATATAATCAAAATTATTGACCCTTTATAAATTATAAAAATAGGCACAAATAAATAGACCTTGTAGCTATTTGCATAGCTCATAAAATATAAAGCCTATACTTGTTTGAATTTCATGTTTTAATAACCAAACTAAGAGCACGAATTAATTAATTCTATTATGCAACCAAATAATCACTAATGTGTGATTCTCATTAAAAGAGATCAAAATGGGATATCATGGTGATATCAAAATGGAACAGGGTCCTATCTGCACGGAAGAAACAGTTCTACTC
The DNA here is from genome assembly GCA_037975125.1 of Latrodectus hesperus. NCBI lineage: Eukaryota > Metazoa > Arthropoda > Arachnida > Araneae > Theridiidae > Latrodectus > Latrodectus hesperus. The sequence continues at coordinate 25,831 of JAJQOW010000426.1, read as the reverse complement.
AACAAGTGTCAATAGGATTTTCGAACAAGATTGTTCTAGTCCATAAAAATACACTCTTGTGAAGTACCATATATTGGCACCAACAGATAATATTCTCATCAGAACATTTATGGCAACCAAACATTATTGATTTTGTAAATTGTGCGTATGCTAGTTCCATTTCCTTCCATTAAAATCTAATTGTTTAATGACTATTCTATAAGTAGAACTTCCAGCAACTCCAAAGCATGCAATATTTTAAGCTTTCATTAAGATAAATAACAGGATACGAAGACATTTCTTAACATTATTTTTATTATGTTTCGAGAGAATCACCAATACCGTTACAAGTAAAAATGTGTACTTTAACAATAGTTTCAAGTAATGCAATACGACTATTTTTGCCAAACGACCAGCTAAAAGTTTGCCTAAGAACATAGTTTTAAAAAAATAAAAAATGTCCCAAGCCTGAAATACATTTTTATCTCAAATTGTGAATTCGATTTTTTAAATTAAAACTTTATAACAAAAATAAAGATTTTTTTATTATTAATATTTAAAAACAAAAGTTGTCTTAATCAGAATCATTTACAACCAATTTATTTTTCTTTTACTTATTTACGTCCTAGATTATATGCATTTATTTTTGCTTATTCAAGTCTCAAAAGAACTGCACAGTGTGATATTTATTTTTCTTTTACTTATTTACGTCCTAGATTATATGCATTTATTTTTGCTTATTCAAGTCTCAAAAGAACTGCACAGTGTGATATTTATTTTTCTTTTACTTATTTACGGCCTAGATTATATGCATTTATTTTTGTTTATTCAAGTCTCAAAAGAACTGCACAGTGTGATATTTATTTTTCTTTTACTTATTTACGTCCTAGATTATATGCATTTATTTTTGTTTATTCAAGTCTCAAAAGAACTGCACAGTGTGATATTTACTTTTCTTTTACTTATTTACGTCCTAGATTATATGCATTTATTTTTGTTTATTCAAGTCTCAAAAGAACTGCACAGTGTGATATTTACTTTTCTTTTACTTATTTACGTCCTAGATTATATGCATTTATTTTTGTTTATTCAAGTCTCAAAAGAACTGCACAGTGTCATATGCTGGTAGAAAAAATTCTGTAATCACCCACTCATCTGTTAAGAAACTGTCAGTTATCTGCCATTTTAAAACTTGGACAAACTTTGTTATAAGCAGTCAGAATCGAGGAACTAAACATATAGCGAAATAATTCCTGTAAATTTTTAATCCATGAATTCAAGACTGTTATTTAAACATAAATCGTAGATGCTTATATAAAAAAAAATTCGAAATGCTAAGTAGCTCTAGCATATACACTGCCGGGTACAGTAAATAGAACACCCTAAAGGAAGTATACAAATAACACAAAAAATTTACAACATGTATTAGTGGAGGTTATGTATCAAATAATTAGAATTTCAACGCAGACGCACATCACACGCGCTATTTAAGATTTGGAGATTTCGACGATTTTAATTTCGACAAATGTGTTTTTCTTGTATTTTTTTTTTTTTTTTTCAAAATCGGTCAATTATGCTTCGTAAAAAGCATCGAACATTTTTTGATCAATCATTCTAGTTCAACAGAGGAAGGATAGTGGCTTACCGAGATTGTGGATTATCTTTCTGGGAAATCGGTAGTAATGTTAGACGAAACTAGACAACTGTAATGCGGATATGTGATTGTTAGATGCAGGAGGGTACAACGGACAGACGTGTTCGATTGAATGCACCTCTGTGCACCACTTACCGTGATGACAGGAAAATTGTGCGCTTGGCAGTGACGGATCGCTCAGCCACATCACGAACCATATCACAGTACATTCAGTCTGTGACACATCATCCAGTGTCTGCGCGTACCGTTCGACGCCGTTTACAAAAGAGTGGTTTGTCCACAAGACGTCCATTTCTTCGTCTATCCTTATACCGTGGAGAGAGGATTCTGAACAACTGCGTTATGCACCGCCACATTGGTCCTGCACCGGGTATTATGGTATGACGCTGTATAGGATATCACTATCACTCTCGCACTCCTCTAGTACGCATTGTCTGGTACTTTAAACAGCTAGAGCTACATCTCTGAGGTGTTGGACCCAGTTATCCTTCCTTATATCCAGGGTTTGCTCACAGCCATATTTCAACAGGATAATGCGTTACCACACGTGACACGCATTGTCCGAGGATTCTTCGTCAATCGCCAGATTGAATTGCTTCCTTGGCCGGCTCGCTCTCCGGATCTTCCGTCGAGAGAAAACATGTGGTCCATGGTTGCTCAACGATTGACCCAGATTACATCCCCGGCTGCCACACCAGATCAACTTTGGCAACGTGTGGAAGCTGCTTGGTTTGCTGTATTCCAAAACACATCCGAAGTCTCTTTGAATCAATGCCGAGGCATGTGGCAGCGGTGATCTCCAACAATGGCTGCTATTTTGGCTACTGATTTTGGCAGGAACCAACACTTCACAGAAATCTATATAAATTTAATCATTTGATGCTCGGAGAACATATTATCTACAAAATAAGTTTTATGGTAATATCTCTTGTTTTGCTTGATGTTGCAATCTGAGTAGTCAGCAGTGTATTTTCTCGAAATTGAACAATGGCTACAGAACGAGAATGACAAGTAGAGGTTGTTGTTCTTTTCATTATGTAATTTAAGTGAGGGCAGACTGTTTTTATCTTATGAAAAATTATTTCGGATCATTATAAGTGCAAATTTATTTCAGATTATTTCCTGTCTTTATCTTTCATTACTGAAATATTTATCAATATATTACATTTCTAATTTTGCATGTATATTTTACTTTCAGACAAGACTGGGCGTATACGCCGCCCACACACCGGCGGGATCTTCAGTTAAAAGCGTAGTTCATTACGCACAGGTATTTTTTTTATATATTTCGCTTTTTAAAATACAAATTTCTCTACATTTCAAATATTTTATTATTTTTTCAATATATTAACAGCTCGTGAGTTCGAAGAAGTTCCAGAAGTATGATTATGGCAAACACAATATGGAACATTACAACCAGGTGCGTAAACTTTAGTTTCACATGAAAATGTTTCTTCATTTCTATTTTGTATTACTTAAATTTTGAAATTCTCAATTTTATTTTTGAATTAGACCACGCCTCCTGAGTATGACGTCTCCAAAATAACCACGCCTACTGCTCTTTTTTGGGCAATAAAGGATGAGTTAGCCGATATAATTGACGTCAGCCTTCTGCAAAGGAAACTCAAATCCACAGTCGAGAGTTATTGTGTGCCTAATCCTGACTTCAACCATGGTGACTTCGTAATGGCTGTGGATGCCAGGAAATTGCTTTATGAAGAAATACTGTCTTTACTACGTAAATATACTTGAATATTGTGAGAATCAAGAAAGATAGAGGTCATTAGTGAAGATGAAAATTAATTTCCTAAAATATTTTAGATTTACAGATATCGACGTAAATATCATTACATAAGAAAATAAATGTTTTGAATAAAAACGTGTGCTTTCTATGTTATTCATGAATAATGTGTCACTTTAATCAAATAAATAAAACTGTAATTGTGGAAGCAAAAATTTATCATCATTAATTTTTTGCAAAATTAATTAAAAAAATATATAAGAACTGAATAAAAAAAAACCCAAAATTCCCAAATAATCTTTTTAAAAATAAGAGATTTACAAAATAAAAAAGTTTTTTTTTAAATACCGGAACTTGAGCAGAGTAAACTTTATGTTCATAAAAACACAGCAGGATTTTTTGGAGCTGTCTTTAAATAAGTAACTTCAAACATATCTTTTTTTAGGTGAAAACTAAATTTTTTTTAAATTGCTTATTTCCTTTAAAACAATTATAGTTTTGTAAGACAAAAAAAGTCCGTTTTTTATATACATTTTTTATACTGTATTACCATTATTATTTTTTATTTATTTTGATAGCTGTCTGACTCACGGGTTTCAAAGTTTGAAAACCCTTATACTACATTCGTGATTCCCCGTTTTCCCTCTTCAGGGATTTCTCGAAGCAGAAATAGGGATTCTCTAAAACTTAATCAATTTCGAATGCATGATGTGTGTGTGTGCGTGTGCATTTAAATGAGTTTTTTATTAGTTCACATTCACAATCGTTTTTAACAGATATGTAAATTCGTAAAATTTATAAGATGCTTTGAATTGTGATGAAATGAAGTCGTTTTTCACTACTGAAAAGGACTTAAAAATTAAAATAACATGTATGAGAAGTGTACACATTCTGCCAGTAATGGCGAACCAATGATTTGTAGGTCAGACACTGACCCACGATTGTAAAACAAACTTTGTTTTTACTGGTTTATTTAAATTTTTTAATTTGTGGGGATGATTTATATTTCATTTACATTTTTTAAGCATTGCATGTACACAAAAGCAGTTTAAATGCTGTCTATAACCTTCAGTTTGATCATTACGGTTCTGAAGTTACGCAAATGACGACAAAAGCAAACATGTGCTTACAAAATATATATATCAAATAAAGCACATACTATATAATAATATACTATTCTATTCACGTTTTGTTTATTGAAAAAACATCGACAAACCAAAGCAAATAACCATATTTAAAGAACTTTTCTTCACGTAAAATACACTTTTATAAGGTTATGCTCAGTTGTTAGAAGAAAGGGACTTCCATAGCAGATGCATCATCCCCTTTCTGTTTCTCCTTGTATGTGGTTGCCACGCGAAATCTGTTGTTCTCCATACTTTTTCTTGGGCTAGAATTGGTAGAATCTAGAAGTCTGTTGTTCTCCATACTTTTTTCTTGGGATAGAATTGGTAGAATCTAGAAGTCTGTTGTTCTCCCTACTTTTTCTTGGGCTAGAATTGGTAGAATCTAGAAGTCTGTTGTTCTCCATACTTTTTTTGGGCTAGAATTGGTAGAATCTAGAAGTTTGTTGTTCTCCATAATTTTTCTTGGGCTAGAATTGGTAGAATCTAGAAGTCTGTTGTTTTCCATAATTTTTCTTGGGCTAGAATTGGTAGAATCTAGAAGTCTGTTGTTCTCCATACTTTTTCTTGAGGTAGAATTGGTAGAATCTAGAAGTCTGTTGTTCTCCATACTTTTTCTTGGGGTAGAATTGGTAGAATCTAGAAGTCTGTTGTTCTCCATACTTTTTCTTGGGCTAGAATTGGTAGAATCTAGAAGTCTGTTGTTCCCCATACTTTTTCTTGGGCTAGAATTGGTAGAATCTAGAAGTCTGTTGTTCTCCATACTTTTTCTTGGGCTAGAATTGGTATAGAATCAATAACATACTAGTTTTAATATCATAGCGAACGTGGAACTAAGGATTCATAGAACCAACAATTCGTTATTTATTCGCGCGAACGGCCAGACGAGAACTGCGCACACTCACGAATACGTAATCGGTTCATTACTTTTGGGCGCGAATGAATATAATAAAAGCTATACCTCTTCACTCACCTCTTCTCTTCTCAGATATATTAGCAATTTTTAATTCGGATTGATTAATTCGGAATTTAAGGCGTGCCTGTGCCAATCAGCACCAGTACTAATTTAGTGATTGCCATCTCCTTGTAGTGCAGGGCTGCGCTACGTCGGCGCAGCCCTGCACTACGTCGGGGGGTTATAAAAAAATAAAAATAAAAAAAATAAAAAAACTTTTACAAGTTTCAGGCCATATCAAGCTGAATAGCTTGATAAGTATGTTGTGATTGAAAGTAGTGAAATGGATTTATACTCGTATGTGTAATTTGTAACGAAAAAGTGACTCCACGAATGTATAATGTCTTGAAGCGTTGCAATCAAATCTTGACATGTCAACAGATGTATTTTTTACAAAAGAAAACAGATTCTTTCTGAACTTTCGAAAAGTTTTTTTTTGTTTCCAAAAAATAAATGCTGCTAGTTTCCAAGTTGCTCATTGCATTGCTAGCCACAAAAAAAACCTCTTTCAGAAGGGTAATTTCAAGAAAAAGCATTTTTTAGAATGTAGTCCTACGTTCTCAAAATACTTTTCTACAGAGTCTTTACAAGTTTGCTGATTTTTAAAAAAAGACACTTTATAATCAAGTGTACAAAATGAGTTATAAGTTCCAATACAATTAAAGATCGAGCAAATAAATCAGAAAAAAAAATATTTTCGCAAATGCATAACGACTTATATTATGTTACAATTGCTTTAGATGAAAGTAATGAAGTAAGTCCTTATGCACAATTAGCAGGTTTTGCTAGGTATAAGCGCATAAATGTAGCTAAAGAAGAACTAAGAAAACTATTAACATTGAAAGGGATGTGAACCTGTTTTGATATTTTTAAGGAATTTCATAATGTATTTAAAGAAAAGGATATAGACTTTCAGAAAATAGTTTCCATAACAACAGACGGAGCAAAAAGGATTAGTAAAGTCCTTAATAGCTTTGTAACATTATTAGAAGATATTAAGCTATTTTCAATAGAAAAAGGCAATAGTTTCGAAAAATTATACAATATATATAGGTTAAATTATTTAATGTTTTTTGATACCTCACTCAAAATTTTAATGAACTCAATAAAAAAATTTCAAAGACAGACTAATTGTTTTAACGAAGTTTTAAAATATTATAGTATTTGTGAAGATAAAATTGACATCTTTACTTTGGATTTTGAAATGAAAAATCATGAAATATTTTTTCCTCGATTAAGAAATCATTTTGAAAACACAATAATTTTTTTGTCATTCAAGAAAGAAAATTAAATTTAAAAGAATATTTAATGTTTATGTAAAAAATAAAGTTTTTTTTTTTTAAAAAGAAAGACTTAATCAGTTCAAGATTTTGGAAAATAAATTTCACAATTTATTTTATATTCATATAAAGCAGCAAAATTTAAAACAATAGAGTTAGTCTAATTTATGTGGTTATAGATATCGATAATTTAGAAATTGGAATTAGTTGAATTTCGAAGCAGCGTAGTGTGGAAAACAAAATTTGAATGCTTTCTTCAAAACTGAAGTAGAAAAAAAAAACTGTGTGTAAGTACTAATACTGATCAAACAACATATTCGTGAGAAATATTATTTTAATCAATTAACTTTTTAAAATCTTCTAATAGATATAGATTTAAATGGGAATTTTAACTGAGAAATCCGTTAAAGTAATGAATACAAAATATGAACCTAATATTAAAAAACTGTCTGAAAATAAACAGTAATAGATTTCTTATTAAATAGTTTAAAATCAATTTTTTATAAACACACACCATTAAACACTTAGCTTTTGGTTTTTATTTTGTCTAAGCCAAAAAATTTATATTAACAGCCGGTAATTTACCATGAAAAACTTTTGAATAGCTTCCGAAAATTTGTGATTTGGAAATAAGCAAATGGTAAATAATCATCATTTGATGATCATTTGCCATTTACTAAGCTTTGTTCGAAGCGTAGTTTTGCACCACGAAATTACATCACAAGTACATATCAGGAAAAATCAAACCAATTGTAATATGTAACATATGAAAATTCTTTTTAGTTACGAAATTATTAAACAATAAAGTGGGGATTTAAATTCTTATTCCATGTATTTTTCTTATCGATGATGCACTGTGTAATATATATATATATGGGAATGGGGAAAAATACCTTTTAAAATTTTAAAATAATAATAAATATTGTTTTAATTAAATTACAATCTGAGAGTGAAAAAAGATGAGGGAATAGGATGGAATATTTCTTATTATATCGGAAATAAATATTTATTTTCTCCCAGCTGGGCATAGATGATAATTTGAAAGCATAAAAAGAACTACATGCTTCTTTCTTGAAGCGAGAAAGCTTCCGAAGTAGAATGTTACATCGTCTAAATTATTTACATTAAATTATATCCAAACTTTACAAGAATTCCTAATCAGTGCAAATTATATTTTAAATTAATTACAAACAACGGTAACTAAAATAAAGCACAATTTGTATTTTATTTTATCCAGAGACCGATATTCTGATGATAGTTACACTCTATTCCGCACAGTTATTATCATTTCAACCCTAGGCAAAAAAATGTCGTGAGAAACAAAATATGATATTTCAGATGTACAGAGGGTATTAACACACTTTTAGAACGATTTCGATTAAGAATTTTAAAAAAGTAAATGTTTTTCAACAGCTTATTATTTGAAATGAGAAATATCGTCTGGTACTTTTATTTTTATTTTTCTTTCAAAATGTCGCATGTTAACAAGCTGTGGATTGAAGGATATGTTTTTTGCGCTTTCCGAAGAGAAATATTCTTATTCCAGGATTCAAAAACGTTGTGAAATGCATGGTATTAAAATTTCTAAGTGCAAAATAAGCAACATTATTAAACAAGTAAAAACCGTCAATCATTATTTCTACATGTAAAAAAGACACCAAACGAATATCCGAAAAAAGTACGTACTGTTTCAAATGTTTCTAAAGTGAAATCCCTGGTAACAAGAGAAAATCTGTCAACACAGAAATCAATTGCAAAGTCTTTAGATACATCTGTAGCAACAATAAATAAAATAATAAATCAAGATTTACAACTTAAAAAAGCTAAAAAACATAATGTTCACCAGCTTTTGCCGAGGCATGTGGCTCAACGCAAAACATTTTGTAGAATCCTGTATGAAAACCATTTAGCAGGGGATAAATGGAAATACATTGTGACCCTTGATGAAGCATGGGCTTACCTAAATGAGTGCCACAAAAAAATTTCTATTTACGATAGAAAACGAGGAGAAAAAATGTACAAACCTGGTTCCGTCAATGTAAAGAAAGTTTCAGTAAGGGGCTTATGATAGTCGCAGGTTTCTCCTACAATGGGAAATTAAAAATAAAAAGAGTAGGAAAAAATGTTAAAATCAACTCATCATACTATCAAGAGAAGATTTTACGTCCAATATTTACAGAAGAAATTCCACTTCTTTATTGCAAAGACTTTCAAAGGGTGAAACTTCATCAAGACAAAGCTACAAGTCATACTTTGAAAGCCACAACTGCATTCGTTGAAAAATTGAAGACTAATACAGGTATTTCATATATGCCTTTTCAACAAATTCCTGTGAAGTCGCCTGACGTTTCAACTATGAACTATTGTGCCTTTGGTCTGTTAAAAAGAGCTCTTTCTAAACGTAAGTCCACCACGACATGGACTCTGGAAAGTAGTGGAAGAGGAATGGAAAGCAATACCACTGGAAATTTTACAAAAAGCTCTCCTATCTTGAAAATCACGATGTAGACTTATAGTCCAGAAAAAAGGCTATCAGATCGAACATTTAAAAAAATGGTCTTTACATTTTAAATATTAATTAAACGGCCCCGAAATCGTTCTAAAAATGTGTTCATACCCTCTGTATATTTACAGATATTCCACGTGAAGGCTAGGAAAAGGAAAAATTAATAATTATATATGACGATAAAAGGAATTAATTTTATTAGTGAATATGATGACTTAAGAAAATAAATTAGCATTTAATCTTGTTATAAACATGTTGTGCAGTTCTGACACCAGAATATCATTGGAAAATGATGGTGGTGCACGTCATACTTGTCGTATTCGCAATGTCCTCTATTTGAAAAGATACTTCTGGGCTGGCAGCCTAGTCTAAGAGTCTTCTGCTTGGTCCCTGCTTTTAAATTACGAACACTCCCACCCATTGGGTGTCCTACTAGAGAAAGTGCCATCAATTTCACCCCTCAAGGTCCGACTTAACCTAATTGGAATCCGGAGTGAAACTTCTTTGGCGGCTCTTCCGCTTCACAACAATAAACTTTTCTATTCGATTTGGCAAAAGATTATATTCCATTGACAATGTAAAATAAACTTCCTACTTGTCTTCGGGGTCCTTCTGATGTAGTGGTTTGGGGCAGCTGCCCTTTATGCCTGTTTTAGCCAGGCTCTGCCTCCCCTTGCTGTGCTGAGAAATTGGTAAATGGATCCTATTGGCCGGGCATTATAAAAATAAATAATAATGAATTAATAATTTAAAAAGCACAAGATGGAGGGCACAAGAAAATTGTTTCCGATTCTTTGTTTCCTATATCTGATTTACGTTCAATTGATTTAGTAGCTACCAATGTACATTTGTAGAAAACAGGATATTAAATTTCTAGATAACGAAAATAGTTTCTTAAAACTTTTGAATTTTCATCTTGTATCGGTACTTGTAATAGTACTGTAAATACATGTTTGCTCTTAATTTACTGTCAGATGAAAAGGTAGAGAAACGTGCCTTTTAGCTTTAGGTAGCTTTTGGAATTTAAAATAAGAACAATCCCTAAACGTAGATTGTCACACGAGTAAAAAAGAAACTTCGTGTCCAGAATTTTATATTTGTTTAGGTTTGTTATGTTCCTTTTGTCCAACTCCTCCTCAACCATAGGGGATTTCTTAAAAAACCCACTTCAGGAAATATCATATCATAACTAACTTCCCCTTGTATGCCTTCTTAGAATTAAATTCATTGTCATTGTTATTTTGTTCCATGATTTATGAAACTTTGATTGCGATAACGACATAATATCTCTAACTCATCAGTTTCTAAAGATTATCTCACCGATAAGCCATGATCAAAGATAATCTGATAACTCACTAGATTATCTTTGTCATTGCTTATTGGAATGACAATAACATCGGAATGTTTGAATAGAGATTGCCTGTTTGGTGAATAATCTTTCAGAAAAATTGCTGTGATAATATTTTGAAATTGTACATATTATTCCCCACTGCTATCGAAAAAAATTAAAAAAAAAAATTGCATCCTAAACAAATGTAAAAATATTACCCGCTGTTATCGAATGGAAGTCGAATTCGAACATGCGGATTAAGCAATTTTTATTTAAAGATAAAAGAAAATTCTCTCTCTCTCTCACTCTGACAACAAGAAAATCAGCTAGATAATATCAATACACATTTTTTTTTTAACTTTGGAGTCATCGTCCTTTATGACCTTTAAAATCTCTTATCATTCTCTTTTGAACTTGTCAGTAATGATCTTTAACATCACCAGCGTACTAAGTTGCTTGATAAAATAATGTTTCAAATAATGGAATTCTTAACACTAGGGAATAGGGATCCTTTTCATTGGAAGTGGTTGTTGCACGAACATTTCCCCCTACCTTTCTCTTTATCTAACCCAGAGTTGGATTCTACTAGTTTGGTGGAAACAGCCAGGTTAGAGTCTTCGTATTTTAGAAGCAGGAACCAAGCAGACCACTTCCAATACTTAACCTATCACACCCAGAGGAATCCTTTCACTTGGAGGATATTGCGACTATGGCCTATTTAGTGGTCCCATTAACGTCCGCCATTATTGAACAAGACGATTCTGCGGTTAGTCTGGGATTGGAATTTATTGTTTTCTAGTATTGGGAACAACGCCTTAATCATCCAAGCCACTGTGGGCACAAATGAAGTGTCTTGTTGTTGTTGCTTATGACACTTGGACAAGCCAAGCTTGCCGTGCCTTTGGCAGTGCGAATTAAGTCCATAGAGAGCGTCTTTCGTTTGGAACAGAGCACCACGAAGGTGAAAGTACGACTTTGCTCTATTATGGTGCCTCGTCATTTTGAACCACGGTCAGGTGACGAGGCTACACCTGAGCTGGCATCCTCCTCTCCACATCCATGCTACACCAGCGGAAGGGCTTTGGACGTCACAGATTAACGTGAACACGTCCCCAACCCACGGAGTTCCAGCAACCCAGTGAAGGAGAGTACACCGTGGTCACCCTCCCAACCACTGCCAGCGGCAAATGATGCTTCACTTTGCTGAGCTTACGGGAAGCGGTGTGAAGCTACTGAGACTGGAGCTGACACATTTTGTTATGTACTAACGATAATCGACAGGAGACTTGATGCACTGTAGTCGTATATCTGTTGTTGGAATGCTTGGCTATTTGTCGACGACTTTTGTCATCTACGCACTGTAGTCCACAGTAGTTGAATAAACAGCGATGATTCTACCGGAACTGACATATTCTCAAGCTACTGAGCTACTGGAAGCTACTGAGTGTAATGTCTCACCATCGGCACTTTCGATTTTAAGATCCTATGTTTTTTTTTGTTTTTTTTTTTTTTTTGATTTTCAGAGAGACTCTCGTTGTACGCGAAGCAGGCGAGAGAGATTGTCGCGAACCCATACATGTCTCCTTGTAAATTTTGTTCATTTTTTAATTAAATGTGTATGTTTCAAAATTGGAGTCATTTATTTGTTTGTTTGTTTCATAACAAACTTATGTTTTTGGTGGCAGCGGTTTGATGCTTTTTTAATGCTTTGCATTAGCATCCACTATGGAAATTAATTATGTGTACTATAATGGATTACGTGCTACAGGTAGGCCATTTTGATCAATCTTTCTCTGGCTACTATTGAAAATAAATAGTTTGGAATGATATATAAATTGATAGAATATTTAGTTTCAATCTTATTTACGTGGTTTTCATGTTATATCAATTAACTTTGTTTATAAGTTTGTAAATGGTGTATTCCATATTACAAAGCTAATTTCTGTATTTCGTGTATTCGAATTTACAGTGTTCATGCTATATCAATTAATTTTGCTTATAAGTTTGTAAATGGTGTATTCCATGTTACAAAGCTAATTTCTGTATTTCGTGTATTCGAATTTACAGTGTAATATTTTTTATAAGAAAAGTGTATCTTATTATAAATTTGCATTTCATAATTTTTATGTGGTTGATGTATTTCAATTCACGTAGGAATATGTTAAAATAACTATGTTGTTATAGATTAATGTGTAAAATCGAAAGTACACTTAAATTCATAATTTTTTGAATGTTTCACTGAAAGTAGATTTTATGAAAGTAATATATACTTTAGAAAGGTTTTGATTTCGTTATGTGAAAACGAAAGTACATGATTACAAATAGGTTTGAATTTAAAGTAATGTGAGATTTATTGATATGTTTTTGATTTTTGTTTGTAAAGTATCAAACTGATTCATTTGGTATTTAAAAACGCATATGTTTATTTTCATTGATAAAGATTTGAAAAAGATATTTTCTTACTGTTTAAAATATCGTACGTTATTATCATTTTCATGTCATGTATGATTAACTAACTAAGTTTATTGATTTAAAATCGAAAGCTGATTTCTGGTTTAGATTAGTTAAAGCTTTTAATTTATATTGTTGTTAAGAATTGTAGTGTTTTATATTTTGAATTAAATAAGGATTCAAAAATATGTATAATTTCATTTTCTGATTTAATATAGTAGTATTTGTATAAGAATCTGATTTTATAAAATTTATACATTTTTGATTAATAATTCAATTTATCTGAGTATCAAGTATTAGCTTGGTGATAAAAAAAACTTGAAATCGAGAGTAGAAGATTTAATATTAAACTTGTTCTTCTTTTCAAAATATATGATTTGCTGTTTATACACTATTTGTTGTATTACAATATAGTTTGCTTTCGTTTAAATTTTTAAATGTTATGGATATGTTTTATATTAGTAGAGTACGTTAAATAATTTCAATAGTTATTTACGAAATTTTGTATATAGGTGGGTGTAGTCTGTTTTTCCTCTCATTATTGCATCTCTTCTGAGATAAAGCGTTAATAAATAAAATGGCTTTTTTAGCAAGGGGGAAAAAGGGAGATTTAGTAGAAGTAGCTGAAGAGTTAGGGGAAATGGTTCTAGATTCTCTTAAAATCCCAGATATTAAAAAATTAATTTTAACTAGTAAAAACTTTAATGAGGAAGAAGTAAAATGTATATTAGATAGGGTAATCGAGGAAAGAGTTAAAAGGGAACAGGAAGAAAAAGAAGAAAGAGTTAGGCGAGAAATACTAGAAAAAGAGGAAAGAATTAGGCGAGAAGAAAAAGAAGAAAGAATTAGACGTGAAGAAATAGAAAAAGAAGAAAGAATTAGACGTGAAGAAAGAGAACATATTTTGGAAATGAAACGTCTGGAAATCTCTTCAAATGCTGCAATTTCGAACACAGAATCAGTTACAAATAGGACTGAACATGCTCAAAAAATTCAATTAATGCAAATAACGCCAAAATTCGATGAAAGGAAAGATGAGATGAGTTTATACTTAATAAATTTTGAGCGTAGAGCAGAAATGGCTCATATTCCAAAAAACGAATGGGTAGTTTATCTTGTAAGTGCTTTACCTTCAGAGATATCTAACATGTTAGCTAGAGAACCTCCAGAAAGGGCTGATGATTACGATTACGTGAAGGAAATTATTCTTAAACGATTCAAGTTAAATAGCGAAAAATTAAGACAATTGTTTCTTAGACACCAGAAAACGTCAGACAAATCATGGAGAAATTATGCACAAGAATTGAATAGTTACTTTACGGAATGGCTTACGGAATTAGAAATAACGACATTTGAACAGCTTAAGGAACTAATGGTAACAGATCAATTGAAACGTCGTGTGCCAATTGAAATTAAGGAACATTTTTTGGCGGAATGGCTTAAAATAAATTCGCCGTATGATCTGGCAGAGAAAATAGATGAATATGAAAGTTTAAGAGATAGTTTTAAGACAAAAGATTTTACAAAACTCCCTCGAAATAATTTTGGTTTTCGTCAACAAAATGAAAACCGTGCCTTTAAGTTTAATGAAGTAGTTCGGAATCATAAATCTCATGTTCCTAAAAGAGTCGAGAATAAAAATTCTAATTATTCACATGAAAAGGAATTTGAAAAAAAGAAAACAACTCCGATGTTATGAGTGTGGTTCTTATAGTCATTTGCGGCCTCAGTGTGACAAAATAAAAAAGAACTTAGAATCGGTAGCATCCAACGAAATTTCTAGAAGTACATTTAATGAGTTGATGGCTCCTTACACTAGTATCGGTACTGTTAATGGAATTCAAATGCCAATCTTAAGAGACACTGGAGCAACTCTTGATTTGATTTGTGGAAAATACGTGAAACCTGATATGTTCACGAAGGAAAAGGTTTGGCTAAGAACACCTCTTGATGAAACTTTAGTATGCTTACCTATTGCCGAGGTTGAAATAAATTGTGAATTAGGTCACATTTTGACAAAGGCAGCAGTTCTTCGAGATTCTTTGGATCAAGGAAGATATTTACTGGGAAACAAAACAGCCGCTTTATTTCAGGAAATTAAAAAGCATGAGGAGGTGAAAATACATATGATAAATGCTATAGAAACTCGAGCTCAAAGAAGACGGAAGGAAAATAGCACGAATAAAGAGATTATTGATTCTGAAATAGAATCTTCTAGGTCTTGCTTCCAAACTAAACAAAATGAAGAATTAGAGCAAAATACAATTTTGCCACCATTAGAAACTGAAGTTGAAGGGATGGATTTGATAAAAACATCTCCAGAAGAATTTGCTCGGGAACAAAAGGTGTGCGAAGATTTGAAACCTCTCTTTGAGCAAGCTAAACGACAATCTTCAAAAGACAATAAATATATTATAATAAATCAATTGTTGTTTTATAATAAAATGGACAATGATGGAACTGTAAGAAGATTATTAGTTGTGCCCAAGAAGTTTCGCAACCAACTAAAAGGGATCTGCCATGAGATAACTGCAGCTCATTTAGGTATAACTAAAACAAAAGATATGCTGTGCAAAACTTTCTACTGGCCTAACTGCTTTAAAGAAATTGAAAATTTTGTTAAATCTTGTGACAAATGTCAACGAGTAGGAAAGCCTCAAGATAAGAAAAGGGCTCCTTTGAAACTGGTTCTAGTAATTCCGGAAATATTTACAAGAATTAACGTTGATGCATGTGGTCCTTTACCTATAACTTCCTGTGGTAACCGGTATATTATAACAGCCATTTGCATGTTATCCAAGTATCCAGATGCCATCCCAGTACCAGATATACGTTCTACTACTGTGATTGATGCTTTTCTTCAGATATTTAGCCGCATGGGTTTTCCTAGGGAGTTGCAAAGTGATCAAGGAACATCTTTCATGAGTGTCCTAACATCAGAATTTTTAGAAAAATTTGGTATTAAAGTTGTGCATAGTTCCGTTCCCCAAAGCAATCCTGTTGAGAGATTGCATAGAACTTTAAAGAGAATACTGAAAGTCCTTTGCTTAGAAAAAGGTACAGATTGGGAGAAGATTTTACCTCAGGCACTTTTTGCTCTTAGAACTTGCATTCATGATAGCACTGGATATTCTCCTGCAGAATTAGTCCATGGTCGGAACTTAAGAACACCCTTAACACTATTATATGAAAATCTAACTGGTAAAACCATTGAAGAAGATAGTGTGATTGCTTACGTTTTTAATCTTTTAAATAGAATGAAAAGATGCCAAGAATTAGCTGTGCAAAATATGACAGAGGCTAAAGAAAAACAAAAACTTTGGTATGACCGTAAGGCTACGAAGAGAGAATTTAAAGAAAATGATCTTGTGTTAGTTGTTGCACCTTCTAGATCAAACAAATTTTCTGTTCATTGGATAGGTCCAGGAAAAGTAGTAAAACGACTATCGGACACAAATTACGTAATACAATTTCCCGATAAGGAAACATTACATGTATACCATGTAAATATGTTAAAACCTTATTTTCAGCGTCCAGAAGATGTTAATTTAATTTTTACCTCTAATTCTGATAATGAAGATATTGATTCTGAGAAAGAAGATATCCCTAGTTTTGAAATTAAATCATCTACCCTTTTAGAGACTTTTCCTGAAAGCTGTTTTAATGAAAAGTTAGAGGACGATCAGAAGAAACAATTGAGTAGACTTTTGATTCAATTTATTGATATTTTTTCAAATGAACCGGGTTGTACAGAACTGGCTGAACTGGACATCGAGTTAGAATCTAATAAATCTATTATAGCTAAACCATATCGAATGTCCCCACGACAGACAGAAATTCTGAAATCGGAGGTAGACAAGATGTTGAAATTGAAGGTGGTGGAACCAGGGGAATCCGATTACACATCACCTTTAATATTAGTTGAAGCTCCTGGAAAAGAACCTCGTCCGTGCATTGATTATCGCAGGTTAAATGAGGTTACCAGAACGCAATATTATCCATTACCAAATATTGAAGAGCGTGTTGAATCTGTTTCGAAAGCGAAGTTCATATCTTTATTAGACTTAACACGAGGTTATTGGCAGATACCTTTGAGTCCTAAGGCTCAAAGATATGCTGCATTTACGACGACATTTGGTGTTTATAAACCTTTGAGAATGGCATTCGGTTTGAAGAATGCTCCTTACTATTTCAGTAAGTTAATGACTGATTTATTAAAAAATTGCGAACATTTTGCTGTGCCTTATTTAGATGACATAGCTATATATTCACTTACCTGGTCTGATCACATCCAACATCTTAAATGTGTTCTGGAGAAGATTCGATTTGCGAAATTGACTGTAAAACCCCTTAAGTGCAAATTCGCTCAACTTCGTGTTAAATATTTGGGACACTTTGTAGGACAAGGTCAAAGAACACCAGGTGATATTAAAGTGAAAGCCATTACCGATTTCGAACGTCCCTCAAGCAAAACCGAAGTACGAGCTTTCCTAGGTCTTGTTGGGTACTATCGCAAGTATATACCAGAATTTTCGGTAGTTGCTGCGCCTTTATCCGACCTGTTAAAAGGGAAGTCCAAGAAAGGAACTGTAATATGGAATAATAACTGCGAAAAGGCATTTATAGAATTAAAGAACACTTTAATAAAGAAGCCTGTACTTTACAGTCCAGACTTTCAAAAACAATTTATCATTCAATGTGATGCCTCAAACTTAGGAATAGGTGTAGTTTTATCTCAGAGAGATCAAAATGAAAATGAACACCCTATCCTATTTCTGAGTAAAAAATTTTCAAAATCTGAGAAAAATTATAGCACTATACAAAAGGAATGTGCAGCAATAATTTTTGCTGTTACTAAATTAAAATATTATTTAGATGGTCAGTATAAATTTATTATCGAAACTGATCATAACCCTTTAGTTTGGTTAAAACATCATACAGGATCTAATCCCAGACTTTTAAGGTGGGCTTTGGTACTTCAAAGCCTAAATTTTGATATTGTTCACAGAAAGGGCAAATTACATCAGAATGCCGATAGTCTCAGTAGAATGCTGAATAACCAAACTTAATTATTTTCTTTTTTCTCAGATATTAAATTAAAATTTTTTTAATACAAATTTCAATTGTTGTTACATGTGTACATAATAAAACTAAAATGTTTTTTATAGTAAAAATGTGTCTATTTGTAAGTTTAGTTAAGGTTGAAAATTCTGTTGTGTTAGATAATTATTTTGTGCTATTTTGATATAATTTTATTTTATATTTAATATTATATAATTCCATATAATTTTGTGTTTCAGCCAGAGTCCGATTGATCAGGGCTATCTGTAATACTAAATTTTGCTCTTTGTTGTTTGTGTGTGTTTTTTTTTCTTTTTTATTTGCAGGTTGATTTCCTTAGAATGAGAAAAAGAAAGAAAAAAAAATTCCGGGGAAGGAAGGAATAATTTAGTCTGTAATGTCTCACCATCGGCACTTTCGATTTTAAGATCCTATGTTTTTTTTTTTGTTTTTGTTTTTTTTTTGTTTTGTTTTGATTTTCAGAGAGACTCTCGTTGTACGCGAAGCAGGCGAGAGAGATTGTCGCGAACCCATACATGGCTCCTTGTAAATTTTGTTCATTTTTTAATTAAATGTGTATGTTTCAAAATTGGAGTCATTTATTTGTTTGTTTGTTTCATAACATGAGCCACTGGAGCTCACAAATGAAGTGTAACGCAACCATATAAATCGTAATCGAATGAAACCGAAATGAATTCCACCATGCATTTAAATTTAATTTGAAATCGATGATAGTCATGCAAAATTAGAGACTAAATAATAAATGGTATAAAGCTGCTCTAAATGCCCAAGTATCATTGTAGTAGATACAACCATAACCGAGAAATCTAAAAATTTTCAAAGCTTCCACTCATTAAAAAAATTAGTGATTGAATTTTCTCATTTGCTTTTCTTTCTTGACGTATGAAAATTCTTAGAACAGAAAAAGAATTGCTGTCCAATAGAATCAACCACACAGTGCATATGCATGTAACCGCATATGTCACAATAGTTCTTAAAATATATTTTATTTAGCATTATAAAGTTATGGTATTCAGTTTATTTTAATGATAGAGGACACATACAAAAAACTTCAAAAAGCAGCAAATTAAATCGATTGTAATAGCTAAAAAAATATAAATAAATAAAATAAAATAAACATAGGCGAGAATGCCATTACATTTTAGTACATATATGTGCATAAATAACTAACAACATTCAAGCATTTAAGGACCCACAAAATATCAATGCTTTTGTTAAAATTTCAATACGAAAAGTTAAATTTAATTTGCAAACATTGCATATTAAATTGAAATTAGAAGCCTCAATGAATTAATTTCCATAATAAATGATAAATCATTGTTATTTTGAAAACATTTATTTTTAATATATAATGAAATTTTGTCATTTATGTTTAAATTTCATATATAATATTATATAACTTATAATTATTAAACATAAATAATAGTTATAAAATCACCAAAAACTCCTAAGTAAAGAATTTGTATTTACTTGTTACACTTCCAAAATTACACAACATTCCCTAATTACTTACGCAGAAAGTGAAAAATCATACGCACTTTTAGCACAAGAACTGCGTATGTGTTTCATTCAAAAACTATTTAACGTTATCAATCAAAAATCATTTCAAGTAAACGGAAACTTTCTTGAATCCTTAGAGCTGATTATGACAGAGGAGACGACCTAACAAAAATAAGGAAGTCAGTATTTTCCATTTTGTTTTGGAAATATTTATCTCCTCACCTTAATGTGCCTTGTCAAACAGTTTGTTTACCACTTAAGCCATACGTATGCATTTTTGCTATGATAACTTCTAATCAAATCACTCCAGAGATACGAAAGATACATACTAAAAAAAATGAGTTCAAGGTAAACGATAAATTTCACGCCAAGACGATGATACACTTAATGAAATTGTTAGTCATGTAGTTTCATAGTTCAAGTTTTCACTTGGCGACCGTTAAAGCATTGTTTGGCGCCTTACTCGTTAACTTATTAGCAAACAAGATGCGTTGTCATATGAGAATGAATTGGCAATGAAATCTAAAGAAAAAAATAAAATGGCATCGATAAAAATGATACGATTAAAATAAGCACGTGTGTTGAGAAACTCTCCGTTCGAAAAATTATTAATGTTATTATTATTATTGGTTATAAAAAGTGTTAATTAACAACTGTTATTGGTTTATTCTGAAAATACAGAAAGTGTGTATAACACACCTTTAAAATAAATTAAAAATGAACTCGCACTTTATAGTTTTGGTTTCGCTTCTATTTTTAAAAATACTAATTTGTCACTCTTTTCCCAATAATCACAGGAATTTGAAGCATGATCCAGATATGGCTAGAAATGTGGTAAGTTTTAGGATTTTTTTATACAGTGTGATTTTTTTCAATACATACTTTATTTATATGTTCGTGTGTTTTCAAATTTGAATCTTTAAATAGCTTATTTTATTAGAGTGAAACTTATTAAGATGAAAAATTATTACTAATATTAAAAGTTATGAGTATTTTGAAAATTTATATGTAAATACCATACCATTCTTAAAATTTTCAAAAGGTCACATTTGGTGATAAAATTTAATTACTTTCTTTGATTAGCGAATGCAACATTTTGTTTTTCAAATGAACATTTTAATGTTTTCGAAATTGGTTTTCAAAAATTATGGTTATTTTTAATTTCTTTTATTTTGATGTTCATTTACTATTTGATTCGTACACACTAAAATTATTTAAATATTAGATTTATGTTAGGGACTCTTTTAAAAACTAATTTATAAAAAAAACTTTAAAATTTAACACTTTTAACTGACAGATGATGGAAATTTTTATTTCTTATTTAATTTTTTTAATTTTTTATTTTAATCTGGACTAAACTGCCACAATTAACGATCAAATTATTCCAAGTCAAAAATAAAAAAAGGGAAAGGGAAACCATTGTCTTTTTGACGATAAAAAATTAAAATATTTCACTTTTATTTCTTGTGAACTCCAATATTATTTTCTTATACTATTTATTCTTTCAAAAAATTATGTAATATTATTTCGATTAATGTAGAAATTTATTTGTTTAAAATTTATTTCCTTAAAACTGGGAAACTGTGTAATCTTTGATTATTTTCTAAGTCGACTAATAACATTTAAAAAATTATTCATTTGACAAAGTTTGATGAACGACAAGTCTAAATAAGTTTGAAATTGTATATGAAATTTTAGTGAGGAATATATGCAAAAAATCTTGTATACATAAATCATTTTATATCATTTCAAAATTTTACTGAGATTATAATTTTAAATAAATAATTATTAGTATTATAAAAAATAAGTTAAATGATGTGTTATATAAATTCAATATTTTCTTTATATATTTTGGAGAATGTCACAATATTATATTAACAAATTAATATCGTTATATTTTAATATTGGGTCTCCCGGAAATTTCTGTCAATTTTTGGAATAAAACAAAATATCAATTTTTCGTAACGTCAATAAACTTTATCAAATAATATAATTTCCATATTTATTACTGACTTCTTGCCAGCGTAAAAGCAATTTGTATACCCCATTTTTGAAAAGCATTTCATTTTTCTCGTGCGAAAAATGAAAGCAGTGCTTGATTAATATCTTCTTCATTTGTGAATATTTTTGCACTTCAAAAAATTCTGTAAGGACAAAAACAAGTGATAGTTGGGTGATAAGTCCGGTAAGTATGGTGTATGGGACAGAATTTCCCAACCTAGTTGTGCATTATTTTGACGAACTTTTTTTCTTGGACTGCTCTTTGTTGGAACATTGTCGACCTCTTTTCATGGACTTCCCCTTTAAAAAATTATCCATTTGAAGACAATACTTTTCTGAATTGAGCTTTTCATTAATTTTTTAATGCTCATAATGTATTGGTCTTCACAAAGTTCAACTATATACATAACATATTCTCTTATTCAGAATCAAATTTGTTTTAGAGCTGGAAGGATTAATTTTTTCGCAAATATACCCTTTTCTTTATGATGTTTTCGTTGGTAATCCTCTTTATATCTCCAGTTATAATCCGGTTCAAGAAAGGGTCGATTTTGTCCCGAAGAAGCAGAGATAGGCGTATGATGATGACACGATCATCCAGCTGCTTCTGACTTAATTCATGTGACACCCATTTTGAATATTTCCACCCCAATATTATCTACCGAATATGGTCCGAAATAGTTTGATAACCTGAATTAAGCTTTCTGCGATTTCCGATGTTGTCTAGAAAATATCTTGCTCTAATATGGCTTTACAAAATCGTCATCCTTTCCGGTTGACCTAATTTATAGTTACATTTCATTTAAATTTATATTGTAATTTAAGCCACACTCGGCTATTTTGACTCTAGTACTTAATTTTTAACAGCACTATATATATATATATATATATATATATATATATATATATATATATATATATATATATATATATATATATATATATATATATATATATATATATATATATATATAAACGTTTTCTTAAAACACTTTTCAGTATATATTGGTTTAAAATAAATGATGGGGTTGACACCTGAGTGAATATTTATTTTAAATTAATTTAGTAGAAAGTGTTACAAGCATTCTGGGAAGTGTTTTTTTACCTCATACGCCTAGTGATGGAAATAAGTATTAATTAAAAAACACTAAAAGAAATATATGTAACAATGTGTTATAATGAAGATGGTGTAATCATTTTTAGAAGTTGAATTAAATGTTAAGGTATGAAATGTCGCTCTGAGTAAACTTTTATATATCATTCTCTAGAATTGATTACCCAATTCGCATTGCTACTTTAATGGTGAAATTAATTCTCGAATTAATAAAAATCTATAAGTTAGATATTAATTTATTTCATAAACACGGGAACAAATTATATTATTATCAAGAAGGGCTTCCAATAGTAAATTTGCTCATCGTAGAGAAATACCGTCTTTTAAAGGCAGAATCAATTAAAAACACATCAGGTAAGAGTCGATTAAGAAATGAAGTCAATATTAAGCGATTTGGAGGAAGAAAGAAATATCTAAGCAACAAATGTAATTAAAAATATATATCAAAATTAAGAGTGCCTGAAGAAGTCTAAACTGAAGAGACCGACATTATACTAATATGAATGCATTTCATTATATACAATATTTAAAGAAAAACTTAAATATACTGAACATATTTTTAGCTACCTAAAGAGAGAATTATTTTTGTTATGTCACATAACACTCTCAATTCAACGGAGCGTGTTATTAATTTTTAATATCCGTATTAGCGTGAACAAACTCCTTGGTAATCGGAACCATTTTTCAAAATTTGAAATTTTTCTCGAGCCGCAGTTAAATACGTATTTATAAGGTATGCATAAAAGGTATTATAAAACGTTTTTTACAGAATTTATATTTGTTGAAAACATTTAAATAAAAATACGAAATATGTGTATTGAATTTAAATATTAAAAAAATTATTTTACTACTCTTGATAATTCTTTATAATGTAGTGAATAATTGGTAACAGCATTTCTCAATAAGCCGACCGATTGGCTGAGTATTTAGCGTTCCTGACTCCTGAGCTGTCCCGGGTTCGAATACCGGCTTGGGCATGGATGTTTCTTTCCTTCTCTGTTCTCTCTGTATTTTCTCTGTCCTTTCTTCTGTGATGTTGTATGAATGTGGCCCGCCCTATAAACGGGTTTGTAGTGGTATGGTGCGGATAACGCTACTCGCCTCCGTGACTTGATTCACGTGTGACCGCTGGGTAACGACAAATGAGTAGGAGTCTCTGGCCTTGTTGTGGCATAGGGTTCAACCCTCTTGTGCCCGCCATTGGAAAAAAATTTCAATAATTCTTTGATATGCTGGTTAGTTAATATTGATCGGTATTTGGATTTCACGAATTTTAAAGTGGAATAAAGTTATTCACATGAGTACATTGCACCAAATATTGAAATAATTCGACAAGCTGCCTTTCTTAGTTCTAGGTCATTTCGATTCAGGTACAAATTTCCAAAATTTAGTAATCGGCTTTGACTTATATTTTTATTGTAGAGATTGCTCTTCTCTCACAAAGAGAATATAAAAAAAGCTAGAAAGAATATTGACGGAATTCCAAAATAAGTTTCAAGACTTGAAATATTTTAAATCATCTCTTGATATTTTCTGAATTCATTTATAATTAACATAATTCAAGGTAAGTTTTGCATTTCAAATGTAATTATGACCCAAAAAGCATATCATTTACGAATATGGCTCTTACCCTCCCTAGATTAACTTCTTTAGGCATCATCCATACTAGAGAGTTACACCTAGACTCCATTAAAGGGTTATCGGACTTTATTAATAAAGTGGGTGACCCGAGCATCTGGAACTAGGAAACATTGGGTTTGGAGTTAATAGTATAAAATGCTGATAAAAGCAGAGGTGCCCAATGACATACAAACCCAACTCAAAGAAGAAGATGATGACCCAAAAGCTTCGGGAGAGTTAGAATTAATAAAGACGGAAATCTCTATTAATTCTGTCTCAATTAATTCTAATTCTCCCGATTGTATGAAAACTGCCAATTGTGTAAGATTTGTTATATCTGTCGATTCATCATAGGCTAAGCGGAATGAGATACGGTTCTTCAAAACATTTTTTATATTATCTTCCAAAGATGTATTAATTGCAGCTATGCATCTTTTCGGTTATGTGTCTCGAGACTGGATTTTATAAAATATCTTAGTGCATTGCTGTGCATTATTTGGATATAAAACTTTAAGTAATTCTTCCAAGTTTTTTTTTGAAAAATAAACTCGAACTTTTTATACGGGCGTTTAGCACTAGCAATATTCCAGGCAATAACAAAACTGACTTCAACGACATTATATAATTCGCTTGATTGCTATGAGTCATCAAAATTGACTGTTGTTTATTTAAATTTGATTTTAAAGACGCAAGTTTATCTGATCTTCATTTGGAATTTATTGGATACTGTTAAGAAAACTAAGAATAGTGGTTCAGGCCTCCCCATCTCATATTTTTCAGTGGATTGGGTGTGAGAGAGGGGACGTGGATTTGAGACCGGAGGTGGTGCTTGAGAGACTGACTATTTTTGGATTCATGGGGCTGGTGTGATGGTACTGTCACGCCAGTCGGGGATAAGCAACAACAACAACAACAAACTAAGAATGATCGGTTTCATAATGTTGATGTAAATTGCTATCTTTATAATATTTTATTATCGCACTACAAAAAACACATAATGCTTTTCCGTTATTGTCCCGAAATTCTTTTCCCACTCATTATTAAACTTCTATTTTCTTGCTCGTATTCTTTTTTTTATTGTTTTCGTCTTCTGTCGTTGTATTTTTAAAAGAATTGGAAATAAATAAAGAAATTTAGAAAATACAAGTTTTGTATTATTATAAAACAATAACAACATGTACTACATACTAGGAAACAGTTACAGTTAACAATAGTTCTGTATTACAAATTATATCCGTAGCAAGAGTGGTACAAATTGTTTCCTCCAGAGCACGATGTCATTGTCCCTTCAATGAAAGTTAACTAATTCCAGATCGGCCTGGGTTCGGTCGATTACTCCACTATTTATTCTCGTTTGCTCAGCTTTTGATGAGTCATATCATTCCCTACTTGGACGGAAATGAAATTCATAAATACTTTGCAATTCATCTTTGTTATCAGTAGTTTAAAAGACATTTTGAAACACATAGCGAACGATAAAAATTTATTATTATT